>JAJOOH010011815.1:0-39054 GCA_029582605.1 Solanum gracilifrons | reverse complement strand
TGGATTCGAGGACAAGACTTTTAAGTTCTTTTGTTCATATAATAGACACTTCTAGTTTTGTTTTGATTGTAAAGGGCCGTGTCCCTACTCATGTTTTTGTTTGTGTCTAAGATGGCCATGTGAGACTTAGACTTCCGCTGTGTGTTTTTTTTTAAAGTTGTTTTAAGAAGTTTAAATGTGTGGATGTAAATAAGTTTTTTTATTATTCCGCACTATTTTCATTATTGAATGCAATGAATGACTATGTGGCTTGTATAAGACCCCTTCGGGGTCGAGTACGCCTTGTTACAACTTGGGGGTGCTCCCGGGTCATGACAGCGACGATATAATAGCCTCATATAGTATGCAAGTGAATTCTTTCTTTAAACTTAATAAATGCATGTAAAAATATTTAACAAATTTACTAGAAAAATATGAAAAACATATATATTATTACAAAACCCCAAATAGAATACAAATAGGACTGTATGTTTAGATCTAGAAATGCTTTATCAGATTAAGTGAAATATAAAATTAACTTGCAGTACCTAATAAAATATTCCTCTTTTCTCAGTCAAGCAAGCATTTTACGTAAAGATGACACTTCAATGTTTTTATCTTCGTAGTCTCTAAAATTCAAAGAGGATAACAATTTATGAAATAAATATCAAAACTCTAGAATGAGATTGAAAGTGTAACACCAAAGTGACAAAAGAAAAAGATACATTTTCATTTTATAAAAATTAAAGGTTAAGTCATCAATGGCCTCTTAAAATTGTCCACGTATCTCACTTAGATACCTCAACTAAGTCTAGTACCTATTCAATACTTTTACCTATTCAAAAATTGATCCTATTAGACATTTTTTAATAATCAACAAAAGAATTTGAAGAGTGTGTGATACACTTGCACTTGCACTAACATGGTAAAATGACTAATTAAAAAATAACATGTGGCACTGGGCTCCCAAATTTATAGAAAAAGTAATTTTTCGTTTGAAATTTTTTAAACACATTTTATATCTAATATATATATATATATATGAGAGGTGAAAACGTCTACGTGTCAGCACCACAAAAAACATAATTTATTAAATATTAAAATTAATTTTGAATTGAGAAGGTAGTTAGTTTTAAAGATAAAGATCTAAAATTTGAATTTTACTAAAATCGTTAAAATTAATTAAAAATTGAAAAGGTAGTTAGTTTTAAAGATAAAGATCTAAAATTTGAATTTTACTACAAATCGTTTTGGAGACAATTCTAAAAAATAGGATGTGTGCAGCAGCAACAACAACAACAACTACAAATCACTTACGTGTACACTTTTTAAGAAATATTTACGACATTTGTCAACATTATTCTTTTAACCATATATAACAATTTGGCTGAATTAAATTCACTTCATCCTTATTTTTTTTCCATCTTTCGCTCCCAGTTTCTCTCTCGCATTTTCTCTCGCCGCTGTGATTTTCCCTCGCCGCTTCTCACTCACAATTTTCTTCACAAATATGGCTATACCACCTTCAGGGATGTGTATTCAGTGATCAATTTCGAGATGAATCAAGTTCGAGCAGAGAGTTGAGTTTGAAGGTTTTTGAAGTTTGAAAGGTTAGAAGCTTTAAATTCGATTGCATGTCATTAGTTTCTTGTTTAATTCATGTTTAATTCTCTTTCTCATCTATACTCACCTTCAGCGATGTGTATTTAGTGATCAATTTCGAGACGAATCAAGTTCGAGCAGAGAGTTGAGTTTGAAGTTTTTAAAGTTTGAAAGGTTAGAAGGTTTAAATTCGATAGCATGTCATTAGTCACTTGTTTATTTCATGTTTAATTCTCTTTCTCGACTATACTCACCTTCAACAATGTGTATTCAGTGATCAATTTCGAGATGAATGAATTTCGAGCAACGATGTGTATTGAATTACTTACTTAATTTACAATAGATACAAATTTTAAACGTGTTAGTGTTTGTGTAATACACCTTTAATTCTCTCTTCTGATTCAATTTTAATATAGTGTAATACACTTATAATACAAGTTTAATTCATTTTTGAGTATGTTAGATCTTTTGTGGAGAAGTTATGGGAGTGTTTGATAAGATATGTTGAATTTATGAATGAGGAGGTCTTGGAGAAGAGTTTTGAAGTTTATAGGTGTGTGAGTTGCAAGTACTCTGTTGTTGTTAGCTTATGTCTTACTTTGTGGTGGACATATGGAATGGTCATTGGATTTTGGTTATACTTACGTTGGATTTTTTCATCAAGGATTGTTGAATGATGAATTTTAGCTATCTCAAGTGTATTGTCTCTGCTCTTTTAGTTGTTGTATTTGATTTTTGTATTCTAGGTTGAGTATGATCATGGTTTTGTTTTACTTAAAGATAAAATAAGAGAAAAAATGACTAAATTTTTTAAAAATCCACTAAACTTATAATTTAAGAGAAATCGAATTTCCAAAAAAAACAGAGTCGCCACTTAATTTTTTAGTAAAATTCAAGAAAAAATGTAAGGTTTTCAAAAGACTCAAACAGATAAAATCAATTGAAAAAGGGTTTGAGTTCAATGTACATTCCAAGAAGGTGTTAGGCCCTCGGAATGTCCACTAACTTGCGGTTGACCGGCGATTTGACAAAAATGACTATGACCAATTTTAAAAATTTTAACTAAGAAAAAGAATTCATTTATTCTATTTATTTATTTATTTATTATTATTTTTATAATTAACTATTTTTAAAGGGAAATAAACTAAGGGGATCATTCTCAAGGGAAGTAACTTAAGTGTTGACAAGACATTATGATAAAAAGAGCTAAGTAATAAATATATATGTTTTGAACATAAAAAGAGAAATGACTATCTTTGGGAATTAATTAAGTTAAAACCAAAATCAAATAAGATGTTAGTCAACATGATAACGAATAAATAAAGAGGAAAAGGGAGAAAATATGAAACTTGGGCCATCTTGCCCCAAATTCCCAAATCTTGAATCTGTCCTAGTACTAAAAATACCCAAAACATGAGTTTGGGCCTATTTAAAACTCTCCTTCATCATGCTGAATTTCAAGTGGACTTTGGCCCATTTTTCACCACCTGGAAATTATTCGAGGGCTTTGGGCTTATTTGTCTTCAGCAATCTATGTATACATTTTGATGTATACTGATGTATGCAAGCCAAATTTTGGCCTTTTCCCTGTGTATTTGAGTTGTACCCCTGTTTCATCGTCGATGCTCCTTTGAGGTGGGGCCGACTCAAAGGAAATTGTTGGATTTGATCCAACGGAATAATGCAAGGAAAGAGGGAGTCCCAAATTGGACACGGAGCAAAAGTTCATGCGAGAAAAAAAATACAAGGATTAATAACTAATCATAACGAGACTCCACTAAAATAACTAAGCATATGGGATAATAACAAGTTCAATTGCCCATCAATAGCTTAAACAGACACTCAATAGTCAAAGCACATTTATAATAATTAATCATGGTCTCAGAATGTTTAACAGTGAGCATCAAGTAGATAAATTTAAAAGAAATACATTTTTTTTACCACAATATGAAGAATCAAAAGTCAAACACCTATGATGACAACAAACTTATTGACTTGGAAATAAGCTTGCTGGAAAAAGAAAACACAAGGAAGAATGCACATTTTTGAATCACGTGTAAGACACATTCAACAACTATTTGGACTAATATTAAAATAACTTCATGCAAAAAATCTAATATTCTATTCTCAAGCAAACAAATTTTAATGGCTACTATACATGAGAGCAAACCAATATTACAGGTGCCGGCAACACAAAGACAAAGATTTAACTAAAGATATATCAAAATAATAAAGGCAACATATTCAACTCAGGTGAACAAAACAAAATCTAAACCCAAAATTAAGACTTCACAGAGAAGGGAAAAAATAATTTTAAACAAAAGGGAAAAACATGACTCTTAGAGAATTTCAACAATGATAATATAGGGATCAATCCAAAATATTTGCAATTAAATTAGACACAAGATAAAGAGTTAGGCTAATTATCCTAAATGAAAAATGAAATCACCATGAGATTCAAAAGCCCTTAATTGGTACAGTAACATGAAAACACATTGAACATCAAGTTTAAGTAGGCAAAAATGACTTGTTAAGATGATACTACAAGTTGTAACACCCAAAATGGTGAAGAAGTCTATCTAAACAGCCTATGTACTTGACACTTGAAACCAAATGATTACGAAACCATTTTGAACAAAAACAAAACAAAACAAAAAACCAACCAGTCTCACAGGTCATGATATTGAGCCAACAAATCTAACAACTACCATCTAATACTACGAGAAACTTTATTAAAATTTGACTCATGCTAATTGATTCAGGATTCATAGGAATGCTAAAACAATGAACCAAATACACTAAATAACATAACTTATAACAAAGTATTGAATATACAACACACCATATTGAAATGGAATACAAAAGGATGTAAGATTACCTTTCTAGGAGCAGCGGAACCGAGACAAAATGAGCAGGGAGTAGCGACTTTACTACGAATAGAATCTCGAATTCCAAACAGAAGATTCAGAAACTCGGTGATATAAACACTATAGTTCTAACTTTTGCTTTGAATTTTCTTGCCTATGCTTGATGAATTTCAGTTTCTTTTTTGTATTTTTCTCACTGTTTTCTACCAACAAATTTCTCCAATCCTAAAATAATGAAGAAGATAGAGTTTAAATAGATGAGAATGGGGGCTGATTTGAGAGGGAAAACAGGTAGATTTTTGGATAGAATTCAAAATTTGAAATTCAAATTCCTTAATAAATAAGGTTCCCACAGCTGGAAATTGTACTGTTTTTAACGGGAAAACGATTTGGACCCTTGATTCTCGAGCAAGGACGAGGAAGGCATTGAGATGCAACACCTGGATCTTTTTTCTAGAATATTCCCATACGAAGAAGACACGTTGAGAGGAGAAAAGGAGAGGGACGCGCGTTGGACTCGGGTTCTGGCTCGCTGGGTTGCTGTTTCTGGGAATACTGGTCGCGAGGAAGAGGAAAAGAATGGGGTTGCTGGGTTGTTTTGGTATTGTCGGTGTATTGCTGCTGTATGTTGTTGTATTGTATTGTTGTGGGCTGGAAATTATGGAAAAAGGGCTACTGATTTGAATATAGGGCTGATTGGAATGCTATTGTAGGAATTTAAAGAAGTAAAAATTAGGCAAATGACATAGTATAAGAAAGAAATTACTTCATTTCCTTACTCTTTCATTAATTACCAAAAATCCCTTTTTTTAGTGTTTTTCGGATACATAATATAGCAGTGTGGATACTTAATATAGCAACGCGGATACTTTAATTAATAACAGGCGGATACTTAAATTATTAAGTTGTTAGCAGCACGGATACTTAATTAACGGACGGATGCATAATATAGCAGCGCGGATACCTTAATTAATAACGGGCGGATACTTAAACTAATAAAGTATCCGGTTAAGTTGAATTGGGAGAAAATAAGGGATTTTTGTATTTTAGTAAAAGAGTAGGAAAATATTGAGAATAGGTAAAGAAGTGTTGTGTATTTAAGTAATTTGTCCTTTAAATAATGGGCCTGCTGGGATTTTGTGAAGAAAAGGCCCAAAATTGGCTTCTCTAAATGGTTGAAATAAATTGATTAGGTCTAAAAGCCTAAATAAAATTCAATTGTAGTCCAATTGAATTCGATCAATGAATTTGGTTAAAACTTGACCAAGACGAATTAATTAACGAGTTTCTTATTCTTAATGAAATAAAATAATTAACTTAATTATAAAATAACTAATAAAAATACCAACTGATTAATTCAAAATTAAAACCATTATTCACACTAAAACTAAATTAATAAAATATTTATTTTAACAATGTAGAAATCTTTGACATGATTTTCAAATATTTGTAGCATATACTAATTGCATATATAATTATATTAAGTATATTTCTCATTTAAAATACCATAAAAATTGACGGAAATTACTTAAAATAACCTTGAAACTATTTGAATTTTATAAAGCCAATTATTCTAAATCGTTTGAAAATCAAGAAGCTCGAAAATTAATTATTATCGGGGAGTCAAAATTGGGTGTCAACAGATTTTGGTAAGAAAACATGGAGGGAAATGTCTTCTTTAGTTAGCTTTATCAATATGTTGAATACTGTTTCTGTTTCATATTACTTGACCCCTGATTACGTGACTCATTTCTTGTGAAAATTTTATTATTAATGACCCTGATTTTTTGTGATTTGATTACTTGTTTAAATTCTTTCTTAATTCACTCTTCTGATTGATTTACTTGTTTAATTCATAATAGATTCAAGTTTAATTCCATCTATAGAACACTCTCTCGTCGTTTCATTAGATACTTGTTTAAATTCTTTCTTAATTCACTCTTCTGATTCAATTTTAATATAGCCTAATACACTTTTAATACAAGTTTAATTCATTTTTGCAGTTTGTTGGTTGATTTATTATGATTTGATTTCTTGTTTAAATTCTTTCTTAATTCACTCTTCTAATTTATTTGCTTGTTAAATTCATAATAGATTGAAGTTTAATTCAATCTATAGAATACTCTCTAGTCGTTTCATTAGTTACTTGTTTAAATTCTTTCTTAATTCACTCTTCTGATTCAATTTTAATATAGTGTAATGCACTTTTAATACAAGTTTAATTCATTTTTGTAGTTTGATGGTTGATTTGTTAGGATTGGATTACTTGTTTAAATTCTTTCTTAATTCACTCTTCTGATTGATTTACTTGCTTAATTCATAATATATTCAGGCTTAATTCAATCTATAGAACACTCTCTCGTTGTTTCATTAGTTACTTGTTTAAATTCTTTCTTAATTCACTCTTTTAATTCAATTTTAATATAGTGTAATGCACTTTTAATACAAGTTTAATTCATTTTTGCAGTTTGTTGGTTGATTTGTTATGATTTGATTACTTGTTTAAATTCTTTCTTAATTCACTCTTGTGATTGATTTACTTGCTTAATTCATAATAGATTCAAGTTTAATTCAATCTATAGAACACTCTCTCGTCATTTAATTAGTTACTTGTTTAAATTCTTTCTTAATTCATTCTTCTGATTCAATTTTAATATAGTGTAATACACTTTTAATACAAATTTAATTCATTTTTGCAATTTGTTGGTTGATTTGTTATGATTGGATTACTTGTTTAATTCATAATAGATACAAGTTGAATTCAGACTATATGCCACTCTCTGATCTTTTCAGTAATTACTTGTTTGAATTATTTCTTAATTCTCTTTTTACTGATTCAACTTTAGTATTTGTGTAATACCACTTTAAATAGAAGTTTAATTCATTTTGAAGTTTGTTGGTTGATTTGTTACTATTGAATTACTTGTTTAATTCATAATAGATTCAAGTTTAATTCAATCTATAGAACACTCTCTCGTCGTTTCCTTAGTTACTTGTTTAAATTCTTTCTTAATTCACTCTTCTGATTCAACTTTAAGATAGTGTAATACACTTTTAATACAAGTTTAATTCATTTTGCAGTTTGTTGGTTGATTATTATTGACATATCAGTTTCAAATGGATCCCCTGCCAGATGAAAGTACATGGAACACACCAACACATGTTCTTAAAGAGGTTGTACTTCCACCACATGGGAAGGGACCTCCGGGAAGGCCAAAAAATAAAAGACATACACAATTGAGAGAAGATGGATTCAAAAAGGTGAAAATAACATGCAACAACTGTAAACAAATAGATCACAACAGGAAGACTTGCAAAAATATTAGGCCTTATGATAAAGAATAGAGAATAAAGAATAAGGAATAAATTCCTTTTTAGCATTTTGTTTTAGAAACTGATTAGTTTACTATAAGAATTTGGATCATTTCTTTGTCTTCTAATTCATTATTAATACATGTCTAGTATGAATTGTTATGAAATTTTCTAGTTGTATATCACTATAAAACGTGTGTTAAAAATGCTACGTATAATTCATTTGTATTCCATAAAAATTCTAGGTGGTGAGAATAAAGTATTAAATGTGTAATAAAAATAGTTATAATTCATTTGTATGACATATGTAAGTGTTGAGAAATTTTTTAAAATTGAAACCTGCATTATTGATATACCGTGAGTTTACGGTATTTTTAATACATTTCACTTAAGAGTTATGTGTGTCTAGAGCCATTTTGTATTGGTTTTAATGTCTTTTTATCATGTTTGCAGGAAATAAGTTCGGACATTGAAGTTGAGAGACACAACTGAAGAATGTGCGGAAAAGGACATCTACGGACGTGATCTATGGACCGTAGTTCTAGTCACGTTCCGTAGATAGTAGGCGTAGATCTGGACATGCATGGCTTGAAGGAAGATCAGGAAATTTTTGACTAAGTGTGGAACCACGGTTACAAATGATGGACCGTAGGTCGACCTACCGGATGTCCTGCAGCTCTGTCAAATGATTCAGAGAAGGGGGTTCCAGTACCTGATTTTGAAAAGTCTAAGTATGGAGCTACAGAGGAGGATCCACGGACCGTGGATTGAACCACGGTTTGTCCTGCTGATACGTCGATTGTGACTGAGAGTTGAAGATTTAGAAGTTGGAAAATTGCCCAAGTCCCAAACCACAAAAGGGACCTACGGACCGTAGGTCAGTCCACAGTCCGTAGGTCAGTGTCGTAGATTGAAACCGCGTCAAGAAACTTTATTTCCTTATTTAATTTTCTTTTTAGTTGGGACTTGTTTTCCTATATATAGGGCATGTAAACCTCATTTTTGGGGGTTAGACCTTATTACTTTAGTTCTAGTTTTTGGCTTTGGAGATTAACTTGCAAGTTTAGCAATTCTTGATTTCCTAAGTTCGTTTTGAAGATTTTGACTTTGAAATTCAAGTTGAGATTTTGGATTTCTTCTTCTCATTACGTAAGTTCATGATTTCTTCATTTAAAAATATGAAGTGTGTTCTTGCTACTATGGGTAACTAAATCCACAACTAGGGTTGTGAGAACTATGAGTGATTAACAAAGTATGAATAGTAACTAAGCAATTTTTGAATAGTGTTGTTGCATACATTGATAATTCTTTCCTTTAGAAGTCTTTTTAACGGTGGCCAACGTTATAACTCGTCTTGTTGCTACTTTTCGGACCAAGGAGCTAGTTAATAAGAAAAGAATTATCAACATAGATTTAGGTTGATACTATCTAATAGTCTAATGTCAATTGGTGCGAGGGTGAAAACAAAGTCATACATTGATGTGATGTCTAATTTGAGGTGAAGGTAAGGGTTAGTAAATTATACACACGTAGCCGGACCAAGGTGCGGGGTGAAATTCTCTAGTTGCTGGACCAAGGAATTAGAGATACATAACTTATCACTTTGAATGTAATACACTAGGAAAGGATTACTATTACTAGGATTACCGCGTTATAAACTTATGGGGAACACATACACCCTAGGTTGTGCTTGTTTCTGGGCAAGCTCAAGTCCAAGTGGACCGGGCCATTCTTAGTCACGCAAGTGCTCCCACGTGGAGCGGTCGAGCTCGAAAACAGCGAGGGAACAAAGTTTAAGGTAAATGGGCAAAGGATCAACGTCTATATGGGAAAAATGGAGAATGTGCAAGAGGTGGTTGAGGCCTACTATCTTGATAAAGTCTGTGTACTCAAGAGGCCTGCGTCGTGCCACGACGTTAAATCAAGCGTTGCTTGGGAGGCAACCCAAGATGTACAATCTAGCCAACTATAGGTTTTTCTTTTTGGTTTAGTAGTTTTCTTTGCATTTCTGTATTCCTTTATATAAGTGTTTTATTTTTGTTTGAGTGTTGGCTAGATATAGAATAGGGTTCGTGTCCAAAAAGTGTCAGAAAATGTAAAAAAAATGGCCTAATGGTTGCTATATGTGCAGGGACGAAAAGCAAAATTTGCAGAAAAATGTCTGTTGTAGAGGTCTACGGACCCCATCGACAGTCCGTAAGTCAATCCACAAACCGTAAATGGTGTCCGTAGACCCAGGTAAGTCCCATAATTTTTCTAAGTGTTGAGTGACTTACGGACCCAACCTACGGTCCGTAGGTCGACCCACGGCCCGTCGACGGGGTTTCATGTGTCCAAACCTAGGGTTTGACTGACCCGACCCGGACAGTTTTTAAATATAACCCGTCATTTTAATATTTATCCCCAACATTCAAATTTCCATCCCAATCGTTTTTAACCCCTTCATCTCCTAGAATCAATCCATATTACTCCCAAATCCCACAAATCACTCACTTTCCATTTCCCCAAATTCCCAAATCATTTTTCTCTCTCCCAAATTCCCTCAGTTCCCATTTTCCAGAACTTCCATTGTTCGGGTCCGGTGTCTAAGGCTAGCAAAAAGTTGTTAAAGTCCATTGTAATCACACATTCACCCACTTCCGATACTTGTAAGGTAACTGACTTCACTTTAACTTTGAATTTCGGTATTCATTGTTCCATACATGAAGTCAGGAAGTGGTCTTGACCTTTGCTTGTTTTTATATGTAATTGCTTGTTAAACTAATGTTAGAAACACCCATGGGACGATAGATTGTGATTGTGTAGTCTTAGTAATTGAATAACTTGGTGAAAATTTGGTCTAAATGAAAGTTTCGACCTAGGGTTCCTAATTTTGTATGCAATAAAAGGTAAAGACTGAGTAATCGGAACCCTAGGGATGACGAACTATCATAAATTGTGTTGAAACGCATGATTAGACTCAGGATGAATGATCCAAATTGTTGATAAATTTGTTTAAACATGAGGCATATCAGATACCCGACACAGACTTGATCCACGAGACCCCGTCTACGGAGCGTAGGTCAACCTACGGACCATAGATCAGGTCTATGGTCTGTTGCACATAACTATTCCACTAAGTGTGGAATCACGGAGGTGGACTACGGTCCGTAGGTCAATCTACAGACCGTTCTGCACATCTGTGGTTCCTATCAGAGCCTAATATTTTGGGACTTTTGACCTATTTAGGGGACCCACGGACCATAAGTCTACCTACGAACCATAAGTACCCACCGTAGATGACCACTGATGTTACTGTACATAATTTTTTTTAGTTTTCAGTTTGGTTCGTTCTTTGTTCTAAATTTTTTTTGAGTGTGTTATTGGTTTATTTTGGTACTAATTAAGCCTCCACAGGTACCATAGCTCCTAAGAAACAAGTGACCTACACAAAAAAGGGCAAGACCAAATTCGTGGCGCCGACATTTCGGCTAATTGATGAAGATACTGATGCTGAGAAGGATCCCGCCTATGTCCCACCTGCCACCAGGTCATCTCCTACAACACCCGCACTACTCAGAATCAGTCCAAGCAGGTGGTTTTCGACAAAGTCACTACCTCACAGTCTAATGAGAATGATACACTAATCGGATCACCGACTGGTTCTGCTTCTGGGTATGCTTTCGGCTCCTCATCCGATTCTGGTTCACATGGAAGGACAACCTTGTCTGATGAGGCCACTAGTATGGGGGGACATTCCCGTACCACTGAGCACCGTGCCCGCTTCAGTTGCAGAGGAACCAAATAGGTGGTGCGTAGATGCTCAATGGCAGATATACGGGATGCAAGGATGATCACTAAGAAGAAGAGGCCAACTCATTTAGTATCTGAGGAGCATCGGGTTCTTACGGGCAGCTTGCACATCGCGCTCGCTATTCAGAAGCTTTTCAAAAAACACTGGTGCGAGTAGATGGCCCGGAGTCTGAGGTCTTATAGTGATAGAGTTTTATGCTTCCTATGTAGCCACCCTCCGATGGTCTATTGACATACGGGTCAAGCCCACCATATAACCTCCACTCACCGTAACACTAGTACGTGGGTTCTCTGTGGATATATCTGAGATCACCATCCGACGATTCCTCTACGATCCAGCCCGCAGTTGGGCACTAACCACGGCCGAGTTTGACTACAAATAGGATATCGTGAGAAGTGGGGGCATTTCATAGGAATCCCGAGCAGAGGGAGTTCGTGTTGCGCTGGTTAGCCCGTCACATTGCTACAAACAGAGAGCGCGCCGAATGGGTCACCACCCCGAGCTTGAGCATAAAAAAGGCCACTCTCAATTTTGTGGCCAAGTTCTTCTGGCTGTTGGTACGGAATCAGGTTTCTCCCACGCAGGCAGATAATGTCCTCACTTGGGACCAAGCAGTCATGGTGGCAACCTTAGAGGCCGGGTTCAAGATCGAATTTGCCTGCATGCTCATTGCGGAGATTCACGAGAGGGCCTTCAAGGTCTCCACTACTTACCCCTTTTCTTGCCTCATCTTTCAGTTGTGCAGGGATTCTGGTGTGCCAGTTAGGCATTGCGATAAGTTGATCCAGGCGACCAAGACCCTGGATATCGGCTTGATTAGAGATGAGGCCAATGTGGCCGCACCTCACCGAGAGCTGCAGGCTGAGGTGCCTCTACTGGGAGCGGACTTAGTGATAGATGAGGGGAAGATACAAGTTGATGAGCCTGCACCTCCAGCCCCCGTTGATGATGCTCTAACTTCCCATTCTCCGGCTGCCAGTCAGACCCCGAGCTCTTCCCGAGCCACCCCCTCTTTAGGGTCTGCGGTTGTCCCTCTAGCTCGAGTTTAGAAATCGGAGCCCTAGATGGCCACCCTGCTTGAGCACATTAGGCCTTGGATACTGAGTGCGATAGAGGATTCCGCGACTAGAGTGGAGCAGCGGATGGAGCAGATGATGGACCGAAGGGTTCAGGCGGTACACCAGCGTCTTGATGCTTTTGAGTTGCGGGTTTTAGATCGACCATCCCCTACCACAATTATCTCTGCCTTCCGGATGGAGTTGGCTAGCCTTCGGGATGATATTGACACCCTCCTAGCCCCTCCAGAGACTGAGCCCGAGTCGGCCCCCACTGCACTGGCTGATAATACGGTGTTCGATGCTCTATTCGGGGATGAGATGTTGCCTTTTACTTCTTCCCGTCATGCTGGGAAGCTCCTCTGCTCCAATCGAGCGTCTGATGATACTGAGGCTGGCCGAGCTCGAAAAAGGGAGCGCTAGCTCGGATGACGTCTATTCTTGATGAGGAAGTGTGCCTGCAGAGGATTCGTGAGGGTACTCTTGGAACCTCGAGTTCTAGGCCTACCATTGAGGCCGTAGCCACTGAGAGAGATGATATGAGTACTACTGATAGTGCGGTAAAAGTGGTTGATAGCACTGCTGATGATGCTAAGACAATTAATGCGGGCACTACTGAGGGTGACACAAGTGTTGATCCAGCAGGCTCCGTGAAATCGAACCCACCCGCTTGTTGATAGTTCCTCGGCGCTATGCGCCACAACTTTGCTTCACCCGATCCTTTATTCTGTACTTTTTGTGCATTGGGGACTTTTCACTCTATTTTGTTGGGGGTGGGGTAAACGAATTGTGAGTGATAGGGTGAACTCTGAGTAACCCAACTCATAATCCTCTCTTGGGGTTTTCTTGTCTGTGTTCTTTTTCTCCAAGAGACTGTTTTAATTTCTGTTGAACCAACATGTGTTAGGATTGTATGCGTAGAAGCATGAGAAAGAATGAAACATGATGGCATAATGAAAAATGATACCTGTCCAAAAACAAATTGTGATATGTGCTAAAATATGTAGGCTAGAATGAGTTGAATGTGTTGGCTTTTAATATGACATGATAATGAACCAACTTGACCACATGACTTAAGCTAAACTTGAATTGGGCAACTGATAATCTGATAATGTGATAATGTGCCAAGAGTGAGTGAGAAGAGTTGAATTGTTCGGATAGGTTTGTGCCAATCTAGAACTTGCCCGGTTAGTCTTGCTAAGATAATCTACGCTAGAGGCTAGGAAGTGATCATAGGCCCTTGTTCTAATAAGTCCACTAATTACTTAAAAGAATCCAACCAAATGAAATAAATGATCCTGTTGATCCAAATGCCTTGAGCTTGAAATAGACCATTTCTTTCTAAACCCCTAACTCACCTTCCCTTAATCTATTGTTTTGACCCCGATCCCTCCTTAGACATGTGCACCTTGACTTATGCCAAAAGCCTAAGTTGAGGGTGGCTAATGCAAAAGTTACCTCAATCCTGGCCCTGGTCTGACATCGGATATTGTGCACCTCAACTAATGGAAAATCCATAAGTTGAGGGTGGCTATGAAAGAGGAAACCGAAAGAAAAATGGGTATGAGAAGAGTTTGGTGTTGAAAAGAGAAAAAGAAAAGATAGAAGAGGATGTGACTTTGTGTCAAAGAAGAAAAAGATGATGAATAAAAGTGTTGAAAAATAAAGAAAAATACAATGCAAGAAAAAAAAGAAAGTGAAAATTAAAATAAAGAGCTACAAAGTCAAAAGTCTCATCCATGGTGAAAGAGTCAAGGGAAAGAAGGTCATAAGGTAGGATGTCAAAAATACGGTAAAAAGAGATAAAAAAAAAAAGCCTAATGTAATGTCAAGGAGGGTAGAAAGTCACTAAAAAGTACCCAAATGTACCACACCTGACCCTGAGCCTACGTTACAAGCTAAGAAAGTCCTATAGTGATCCTAACAACTAGTTTGGAGTGTCTAAGTAGTGAAAATAAGGTCAAGCCTATGGCATTGAGCACTAATTGTACTTGAAGTTACTTTTGAGCGTGAGTGTTGAATGAATCCTTGTAATCAAAATCATATTCATTGTGTGAAAAAGGGATTTCGTTTGAAGTAAGGGCACTAGTTACATTGTTGGAGAGTTGGTACCTTGGTGATAGTGAAACGGTGTATGTTGTGCGTCTATTGGTCAATCTTTGTCATATCTTGATCTGCATGAGTTAGCTTGTTGAGTCTAAGAGAAGAGATTTGCACTCGAAAAGGGAGTCGGGATAAAAATCCATGTGATTGCTTGTGCTGGAATGTCTGCTTCTATACAAGTGTCATTTAGAATCTTAGTGCGTTGCTTGAGGGCAAACAATGAATTTAAGTTGAGGGTGTTGATATACCGTGAGTTTACGGTATTTTTAATACATTTCACTTAAGAGTTGTTTGTGTCTAGGGCCATTTTGTATTGGTATTAATGTGTTTTTATCATGTTTGCAGGAAATAAGTTCGGACGTGGAAGTTGAGAGACACAATTGAAGAATGTGCAGAATAGGGCATCTACGGATGTGACCTACGGACCGTAAATCTAGTCACGGTCCGTAGATAGTAGGTGTAGATGGACATACATGGCTTTAAGGAAGATTAGGGAATTCTTAACTAAGTGTGGAACCACAGTTATAGATGACGGACCGTAGGTCGACCTACGGGACTTCCTGCAACTCCGTCAAATGATTCAGAGAAGGGGGTTCTAGTACCTGATTTCAAAAAGTCTAAGTATAGAGCTACGGATGAGGATCCACGGTCCATTCGCTGATCCGTCAATTGTGACTAAGAGTTGAAGATTTTGAAGTTGGAAATTGTCTAAGTCCCAAACCACGGAAGGGACCTACGGACCGTAGTTAAGTCCATGGTCCGTAGGTTAGTGTCATAGATTGAAACCGCGTCTAGAAACTTTATTTCCTTATTTCGTTTCCTTTTTAGTTGGGACTTGTTTTCCTATATATATGGCATGTGAACCTCGTTTTTGGGGATTAGACCTTATTACTTTAGTTCTAGTTTTTGGCTTTGGAGATTTACTTGCAATTTTAGCAATTCTTGATTTCCTAAGTTTGTTTTGAAGATTTTGACTTTGAAATTCAAGTTGAGATTCTGGGTTTCTTCTTCTCATTACGTAAGTTTATGATTTCTTCATCTAAAAATATGAATTGTGTTCTTGCTACAATGGGTAACTAAATCCACAACTAGGGTTGTGGGAACCATAAACGATTAACAAAGAATGAATAGTAACTAAGTAATTATTGAATAGTGTTGTTGCATGCATTGATAATTCTTTCGTTTAGAAGTCTTTTTAATGGTGGCCAACGTTAGAGCTCGCCTTGTTGCTACTTGCCGGACCAAGGAGGTAGTTAATAAGAAAAGAATTATCAACATAGATTTAGTGTGATACTATCTAATAGTCTAATGTCATTTGGTGCGAGGGTGAAAACGAAGCCATACATTGATGTGATGTCTAATATGAGGTAAAGGTAAGGGTTAGTAAAATATACACACTTAGCCGGACCAAGGTGCGGGGGGAAATTCTCTAGTTGCCGGACCAAGGAATTAGAGATACATAACGTATCACTTTGCATGTAATACACTAGGAAAAGATTACTATTACTAGAATTACCGGGTTATGAGCTTATGGGGAACACGTACACCCTAGTTACTTTCTCTCATTGATAACAACAAAGTTTGAATCCTGCTCACTTGTTACTTAACTACAATTAAGCATTTGTTTCACAAATCCCCCCATTTACTTACTTGTTTCGGAAATACGTTGACTAAACAAATATAATTGTAAGTTAAGTTTAAGTCTAAACCATATTCCTCGTGGGATCGACCCCAACTAGTTGGGTTCTTTACTTGATAACGATCACTTATACTTCTTTAGGGAGGTGTAATTTGAGCGTATCAATTATGAATTAGTGTTATATTACAAATGTATAAAACATGTATTAAAGTTGTTTTAAAATTGTTTTAAATAAGTATTGCTAAAAGTTGACAAAAAGGGTAATAAATTAAAAGTATACTTAAAAGTGGTAATTATTAAAGGGAGAAAGGACAAATATACCCCCGAACTATCGTAAATGGTATGCAAATACCCTCCATCATACTTTTGGGACATTGGTGCCCTGCTGTCCAAAACTAGAGCATATATACCCTTTATACTAACAGACATACACGTGTCATAATCTTATCCACCGATCTGACATTTATCGATGGATAAGATTGCGCCACGTGTCCCTATTTAGTCTTCCGTTAGAGTGAAGGGCATATATGCTCTAATTTTTAGACGGCAGGGATACCAATGTCCCAAAAGTATGACGGAGGGTATCTGCATACCATTTATGATAGTTTGGGAGTATATTTGTCCTTTTTCCCATTACTAAATAAAAGACCTTCACTTGTGTAATTTTTCCTAATAATAATAATAATAATAATAATAGTTCTCCCACTACATACGTGTGTCCTATACATGGATTATTTTTTAAGTCATAGAAAATTTAAAGTAATATAGTAATTTAATTATTTTAAAGATAAAGATATATTATTATTATTATTATTATTAATAATAATAATAATAATAATATTTTTAAAGTCATCTATAAAGTTATTTAAAATTTGAATTGATAATTTAATTAGTTTTATTAAAAATAAAAGATAAAGATCTAAAATTTAAATTTTAATACAAATCATTTTGGAGACAGTTCCAAAGAATAGAGGGTGTGATTCCTTTTTCCGTGAGAACTTATCATATTTATTATTTTTTAAAGTTTTTTTATAAAATTTTTAAAATTTGAATTGATAATTTAATTAGTTTTATTAAAAATAATGCATAAGTTTTATTTTTTTTTTAAAAAAATCAAAATTGAGAAGAGTGTTTAAAGATAAAGTGGTTACATATGGTTATAACTTCTTAATTTTATCCTTACCAATTTTATAGATAATATATTATCATAAAATCAGTTGGAAAACAGTTTCTAAGACTCACGGTGGAACTATACTTCCACCAAATCCGCGTAATGATTTAAATTTGATTTACGGGTCATTTTTATTTGAATTAAATTTGATTTACGGATCATTTTTATTTTAATATGTATTAAGTAAAAGATAAATAAAACCAAGAAGCGGTTTTATAAACCACCAACTATTCCCACTTTCCCATTTCCTTTCCTCCGGACGCTATCATATTTTTTTCAATTTCTCATATTAACGGAGCAATGAACTTTTTCTTTTCAAAATTACCGTTTGTCATGAATTGCTCAATATTCAAAAAAATAAATAAATTTAACTTTGAGTTGATGCACATCATTTTTATATATAATTTCTCAAAATTGTTGTACTATTTTGTGATATGTATTATCGTTTGTCTTTATTTATCTATCCTTTTAAATTATTCATAATATGAACTTTTACATTTATATTGGTGTGTGTATAATTATTTAGAAGGAGATCAAATTCATGCCATGATTAGAAGGCTTGTGACTTCTTGTATTATATTTAAGAACATTTAATTTAATAGTTAAGCATTTTCATATTAAGAATCTTTAATTATTTTATATGTCTGATAACAATGATTGATAAGTCATTCTCTAAATAGTATTTGGAGAGTGAGGCTATAAAAATATTTTATTTATGCCTTTTATGTAAAAAATTAATTATTATTTGAATTAGGTTATAATTTATTTATTTATTTTAAATAGGTTTAAAGAATAGTTACAAAAAATTCAAAATAAAGAAGGTATGTGTAATATCGTAAACTATAAAGAAGATGACTGTTATAGAACAAAATCTGAAGGAAGATATCTATAATTATCCCTAATTTAATATAGTGATTATATTAATTAACGTTAATTACATAGTACTTCATCAACTAAAAGTAGAATTATTGAGTTTTGTTGAATAACAATGGCTTACTTTGATTATTTAAATAAAAAGATTCGCATGAACGGAAAATTTCAAATTCAATTTGAGATTGAAAGATAAGTTTAATTCTACACCTTAATTTTAAAGAAAATAATGTATGACTATATATTAATATCTAATTATAAGGAAAAGTAGTATAAAATGTACTCTCTTATGATATTAAACAATTTATTTGGAATATTAGAATTAGTAAATTGTTAAAATATTTTTTTTATTTAAACATCACAAATATAATAAGTTAATGGTATTATTATTTAAATATATTACTAAGTGAATAATAATTCTTATTAGTTATTTTTAATTTTAAAATTATTATATTTTAAAATATTTACGCAGCGCAGCACCACATGTCAGCACCACAGAAATATATTTTTTAAATAATTAAAATTAATAAGTATTAAAGTACTTTGAACGATTAAATAAGAAATAATCTTAAAAGATTCTAATAACGTGTTGTAACTGTAAATCTTTATTTAAGTGTTACAAAAGAAATAAAAATATTAGAAAAGTTAACAGAAATTAACGTAAATGTAAAATAAATCATCATGTATAGAACTACTTTATTCAAAAAAAATAAAAATATATTAAAATACCTTTTTTATACCCAAAAAATATATAATAGTAGAGGTAAAGTGTCACATTTTAGAACCAAAAAAACCTCTAACTTTTGGGTTTTAAATTTATTTATTTATTTGAACTTAGTAACTTTTTTAAAAAATAATTATTAAAATATTACAATCTATATTTTATAATTAAGAATAAAAAATAGAAACTGTCATAATTTTAGAACTTTCGGTTTGAATTATTTTTAACAAAGACGATTAAAAAAATTACAGGTAAAAAAATCGTTTAGAAATATTTATTTGGAAGCTGACATTTTTAGAAAAAAAAGGTAATATTGAAAAAAGAAAAATTGTAAATCCCTGATTTAATGGTTTTAAAAAAAAATCATTTTTAATATTTTACAAACTGGATTCTTTTAAACTATTAAATCTACTTTTTTTTGGATGAAGATTTTTTTTTAATAAAAAGCAGTATTATACAAAATAAAAACGGTAAATTCTTACCGCATCACTATTTGCTTACAAAATAAATTAAAGAATGTCATGATACCAAATAAATAAAAGTAAAACAATTAACGAAAAAAGAAGAAACAGAAAACATTAATAAAGGAATAGTTAAACAATCAAATTTAAATTTGTGTGTAGTTTTTATTTCTTTAGCAACCTAACAAATTGAGAAAATTTCCAGAAGACACTTATAGTAAATCAAAGGAATAGAAGATGTTTGTTTTTTCATCTTTCAATTTTTGTTTTTCTCTGCAAATAATTTATTTTTATGTGGTATATATTAATTTAAATAATTTATTTTTATGTGGTATATATTAATTTGATTATAGTGTCTTTTTTTGATTGATCATTGAAATTCATTATTTTGTACATCCTAATTTTATGAAATTATATTTGAGTAAATGAAAAACATGTTATCTTAATTTGCAGGATAAAACGAGAGAAGAGTGTGCTAAAGAGGTTGCAACATGCTTTGTAAATTATATCTAGATTATTTTTATTACTAGGTTTTAGATTGATCTATGAACTTAAAATTTAATTAATTAGCACAAATATCAATTCAACACACACCACATATGCTATTAATCTCAATCATACTAAAAGAAGGAGAAGTTGTTCGAATAATGTTTAGAGTCTTTGATGAACATACCCCTATTACACATAAATTAGGGTAATTTAGATATTCAAAAACTATACGAAAAGTTGTATAAATTGCAATTGTTTACATATCAATATGATAAAAAAAAATACATTATAAAATGTTAGTCAAAGTACTTATCGTTTGACTCTAAAAAAGGAAATCATAACACAAAGATAGTATATGATATATGATATGATGTTCGAGTTTTGAGATCTTAGACTTGGAATGACTGAAGTTCCAGGTTATGAGAAAATCAACATACTGTGATGCTAAACTATCGAATTCCTCCAATGATGAACCTTGAGTTCATATGAGAGAAGAAGAAGAAGATTAAAAATCTGTTTCATTGAATGTGAATTAAGAGAGTAACTATTACATGTGATTCTATATATAGATACACAAACTGAAAGCTAGCTAACAAACTATACAGATTCTGACTTCCCTGTAACTAACTCTAACTAACTGTACTATAACCAATTTGTAACTACTTAACTTTGTGACTAACTAACAGTAACTAACTTATATTCTCATCACTCCCCCCCATCAAGTTGGAGGTAAGTGAGTTTACAGTTCAATAGTGTAGTATGCTTTACTCCAATCAAAGCCTTAGTAAAAAAGTATGCCAATTGTGAATCAGTAGAAATGTGATGAAGTGTGATCAAGCCTTGTTGAAGTTTATCCCTAACAAAGTGGCAATCGATTTCTATATGTTTGGTCCTCTCATGGAAAACTTAACTCTTGGCAATGTGTACTACAACTTGACTGTCACTAAAGACCTATATTAGTAAGGGGCATTTCATAGATAATTCATTTAGTAACCTTTCAAGCCATACCAGCTCACCTACTACTTGTCTCACAGCTCTGTATTCTGCTTCTGCAGAGGATAAAGAAATTGTGGCTTGTTTCTTAGACTTCCAACTGATAGGACTATCACCCATAAGCACTAGATAACCACTGACTAACTTCATTGAATCAGGACATGCAACCCAATCTGACTCACAATAGGCACTTACAGTAAGGTCATGCTTGTTTGAAATGAAGATTCCCATTGTAGAATCTTGTCTCAAGTATCTAAGAACATGATAACCTGCTTTCAAGTGTGGTTCTCTGGGTGTTTGCATGAATTGACCGAGGTGTTGCACACTATAGGCTATATCCATCCTAATATTTGTAAGAAAGTTAAGTTTCCCTATCAACTTCCTGTAATGGGTAAGATGTAATGGGTAGGATATGACAATAGCTTCCCATCTGTGGCCTTCAACTTCTCAATATAATCAAGTGGTGAGGTTGCAACTTTACAGTTGAAAGAATCAAACTCCTTCAAGAGGTCAGTGGTGAGCTTCCTTTGTGAAATGAGAACTCCATCAGGCCTGTACAATATTTCTAACCCCAAGAAGTAGTGCAGTCTACCTAGATCCTTTATCTTGAACTGGTCATGCAAAAAGGTTTCAAAGAGTTGATTTCCTCCAAATCAGTTTCAGTTAAGATCACATCATCTACATATATGATAACGAACACTAAAGAACCTCCCTTCCTCTTATGAAACAGTGAATAGTCACTATCTGAATGTATGTACCCTCTTGAACAAAGACTGTTGGACAATTTGTCATACCATTGCCTACTAGATTGTTTCAAACCATACAATGATTTCCTCAATCTGCACACCATATTTTGACTGTCCACTGCAAGACCTTGTGGCAATGTCATATACACTTCCTCATTCAAGTCACCATGAAGGAAGTCATTATTGACATCCAATTGATACAGATTTCACCCCCTCTTAACAACCAAGGTTATGAGGGTCCTAGCAGTGGTCATCTTAACCACAGGAGAAAAGGTCTCATTATAGTATATTCCAGCCTTTTGAGTACACCCCTTAACCACTAGTCTTGCCTTGAACCTCTCCACACTACCATCTACCTAGTGTTTGATTTTGTATACCTATTTACAACCAATAACATTTTTCACTTTGGGTAGGAGGACCAGTTCCCAAGTATTGTTTGCATACAATGCTTCAAATTCTTGTGTCATTGACTTTTGCCAGGCAGGATGGAAGATTGCTTCTTCATATGAAGAAGGTTCACAGTCATGTGATATGTTTTCAATCAATTGCTGACTATCAGAACACAAAGTGGTGAAACAATCAATATCATGGTTGGATACAAAAGAGGTGATGAAGTGATGTGGACCGGAGGTACTTGTGGTGGAATGTAGGTTAGGTAGAGTGTAATTATATTCACAAGATGGAACATGTGCAGACATGGATTGTGTGGTGGTTAATATGTTGGTGGGTGGATGGATATCATGGCCTGCAGGTGAGGTTGTGCTTTCATCAGTATTATTGATTACTTGATTTGTAGTGACTTCATGTGATGTGTTAATGTCTAGTAATTCATCATTAGAAAACATGCTTGTTGAATTTGGAATGTAAGTAAAAGTGTTTTGAGTGATGAACTAGAAGCTTTAAAATAGAAGGAAACCTAGAACCATCAGGAGCAAGTATAGAAGGAAACACAGACTCATGGAAAATAACATCTCCAGATATATGGAGTCTCTTGGTAGCTAAATCTAAGACCTTGTATCATTTTGTATTGAAGGGATATCCAACAAAAATATATGGTGTTGCCCTTGGTCCAAACTTGTCCTTGTGAGTTTTCAAAGTTGTGGGAGCATATGTAACACCCCTAAATACTAACCAAGAGTCAGATGTCATACACCATTGCTTAATTACAACAAATGTTTAATTCTCATTTTGGGAACTTGAAATTTTATGATATTTGCAGACTGGCTTAAAATAATTGTGATCGTAATTTAAGGTATTATATTGGGATATTTATGTAATTTTCTAATTGGAATTATTTATAACTTGGAAGGGAGGTGAGATATATACATATTGGGATATATGTATACTTTTGGGCAACAAACTTTTTACTTTTGGGCAGCCAACTTTGACTTTTGGCTATATCTAGTAAGTGATAAACATAACTTTTATAATATATATTTTCACACATCCTCTATAAGAATTTGTGTTCCTTAACTCTAAGAAACCTGTAGAACTTCCTCTAACCATATTACTCACAAAATTTCAAGAAAACCTTGGTCCTTTTGGCTGGAATTCGAGACACACCCTTCTCTTTGGTAAGTGATGAAATCTGTTTCTGAGCTGGGTAGTGTTTGGTATTTTATGCATATATCGCTCTCTATAACTTCGTTTACAGTGAATAAATATGATTTGGAAATCTAATTCATATACCTACAATACTTATGTTTATGTAAAACTCTAATTTAACTGTTATGGATTTGGAATACGGGACGCAAGTTCTGTCCATATTTTGAAATTTGAAATCCTGTATGATCAACTGTTAGTGTTTTGAATGTATCTTTTTGTACAAAATATATTTTGTGGTGATTCTTGTTTATTTGCAACCTTAAGAGATGTACCTACATCTTTCATAAAGGATATAAATTCCATTTTTGCATTTTTACTTTTCAAATCTAAGTTGCGACTTGAGGTACTAGGTTGGACAGATTCACTGTTTTGGGAGCATAGTTGTATTTATACATGCTAGGCTTACTTGTGATGATGATCCTGTTTTACGTCAACATTATTGAGCTAATAGAAGTTAAAGTAGTTATTTAATTGTATTTTTAAGGTTAGATATACTCGTGTACAAGTTGAGAATCTTGATACGTTGGTCGGGCTACGATTTGAATTCTTGAAGTTTTGTTAGACTGTTTATATGCGAAAGCCCGAGGTTTGCGTATAAACTTGTACTTGTACTCTAGTTATCTGCTTATATATTTGAAGGGTTATCTCGATACCTTGGTTACTTCTTGTCATGTTGTATTGTCGTATTGCTATTCTCTGAGACTTTCAAGACACTTGTGTAGCTCGCTCACTTGTACAAATTGCTTGATCACCTGGCATTCTTGTTGGGACTTTGTCCTTCTTGTGGATTTGATTTTGTCACTATTGGCATGCCTATTAATTCGGATTATTTGCCATCTTGACTTTGGATTTTTGGTTCGTCTTAAGTATGGAGGTTGTCCATTTTAAGTATGAACTAGGAAGCCAGTTTTAATATGGTTCTTGATTCTCTAGATTATTGGGCGTTGATCCTTCTTGATACAGGGCTTTGGTCCTTCTTGATACTTGGTTATGCTGGGTGTGACGGTATGATGTATATATTGGGCAAGCCTTGGTATTGGATCTCTTGGGAACTGGTGCTCTGAGCGTTCTTGACACTTGGATCTTTAAATATAGAACTTGATACCCTTAATATATTTTACTTGATTTATTTTATTATGTTTCAAATGTGCTGTCCATGACTTTTGAAAGGTAACTTGGTGAATCTAGTGGCTCCACGCATATAGTTTTTACACCACTTAGCTTTATGCTTAGCGATAGTTGTTTCTATTGTTGGGTATGTTCGAGGGTATAGTTGAAGTTGGCCATTGGAGGCCGAGTTTTTGCGAGCTTTATGGGAAGATCACATTTGCATATAGGCATCTATAGTTTGCATAAATCTTGGGACTTGTACCTGATCTATATGTTGTACATTTACATGAAATTTTGAAAGGCTAATTTGATCATGTCACCATGGGTTGTAATACAAGTATGGCTTTATGTTTTTTTCTTTTTGGGGTGTGTAAATCCAAGTCTTGTAATATACTAAATTTACTATTTGTTTTGAATGTTTGTGTGAAGCATGAACCGGCAAATGTTTGTACTCGGAAGTTGGTAATATTCTTTTATATTATTTTAAGTGTGAGGATGAAATATGCTCGAAAACCTAGTAAGTTATTTGCTTAGATTATTTTGGAAGGGTTCTTCCGCCATAAGATAAAATGTTACGCAGTTTCAATTTGGCATCAAATTTACGTGTAAATGGGCAGGGTTCACTTCTTTAACTATTTTTTTTTCCTATGAACCTAATTCCTCTACTAGACTAAAATCAATATGCCCTTTGTTAATCTCTTTTAAATGTCGCAATAATTAAATTAGATTTCTTCTTTAAGTGATAGCATCCTTCCGAGAGGGTTGTTACAGGTATTGGTATCAGAGCCTAGGTTTGTGGTTCTAAGACTTTTGTTGTGAATTACTTGTGTATTTGTTCGCTTTCGAAAAGGTTCTATTTAGATTATTTGATCACTTACATGGTTTATAATTTTTTTTATCGCATGTAGAGTGCATACGCATCAAGTACATGTCCCTAATGCAATGTGATCTTCCCTTTTGAAGGAAATAAGTTTTGGCCTCTTCTTCTAATAGACCATGATAAACACCTTCGGATTGTGTTGTAAATTTTGAAGGAGAAAGAACTTTACGCTACACTTTCCAAGTGTGAATTTTGTCTTAATGAAGTGGCTTTTCTGGGACATGTTGTATCAACTGAAGGTGTAAAGGTTGATCCTAGTAAAAATTCAAGTAGTTGTTGAACGAAGACCTCCCAAAATTCTGAGTGAGGTAAGAAGTTTCTTAGGCTTAGCAGGGTACAATAAAAGATTCGTGAAAGGCTTCTCCATTATCGCATCCCCTTTGACTAAACTCTTGAAGAAGGAAGTAAAGTTTACTTGGGATGACAAATGCCAAGAGAGCTTTAAAACTCTCAAATCCTTGTTGACACAAGCTTCTATACTTACTCTACCAATTGAGGGGAAATAGTATGTAATATATAGTAATGCTTCTCATGGAGGTCTGTGATGTGTTTTGATGCAAGAAGGGAAAGTTATTTCTTATGCTTCTTGGAAATTAAAAACACATGAATTGAATTATCCTACTCATGATCTTGAACTTGCTGCTAGTGTGCTTGTTTTAAAAATATGGCGGCATTATTTGTATGGAGAAAAATGTCATATATTTACTGATTACAAGAGCTTAAAGTACTTGGGTACACATAAGGAGTTGTACCTCAGAACACGTAGATGGCTTGAACTCATCAAGGATTATGACTGCACGATTAACTATCATCCAGGTAAAGCCAATGTGGTGGTTGATGCCTTAAGTCGAAAAAAAATCCTTCGCAAGCTTAGCTTTCAGTCTGTTGCCCTTACTTCTTGAGTTAAGAGCCATGAGTGTTTATTTTGCACTTGATTCAAATGGTTCAGTTATTGCCAATTTGCAAGTCAAACCAATATTACTTGAACAAGTGAAAGAAGCGCGAAGGTTAGATTAGAGACTCATAAAATTGACTAGAGAAGTTCAAAATAGGGAAAAACTTGATTTTGTATTAACGGAGGATGGTACCTTGTTTTATCAAAATAGGTTATGTGTGTCCCTAATGATGAAAAATTGAGAAGAGAAATCACGAATGAAGCACAAACATCATCATATGCAATGTATCCTAGAGGTACAAAGATATCATCAGACCATCAAAGAACATTATTGGTGGAATGGTATGAAGAGAGACATTGCGGAAGTGATTTCAAAATGTTTGGTTTGTCAGCAAGTAAAGATAGAACACCAGGTCCCAGTTGGTTTGCTACAGCCCTTGTCGATGCCGAAACGGAAATGGGAGAGAATAACTATGGACTTTGTTTCTGGACTTCCTCTCACTCAGAGAAATCATGATGCAATATGGGTGATTGTGGACAGGCTAACCAAGAGTGCTCACTTCTTAGCAATCATGATGGATTACTCACTTGAGCGTTTAGCTGAATTGTACATTAATGAGATTGTAAGACTACATGGAATCCCTGTGTCTATTATATATGACCGAGACCCAAGGTTTACATCCAGATTTTGGGGCAGCTTGCAAGAAACTTTGGGTACTAAGTTGAAATTTAGCACTTTGTTCCATCCTCAGACATACGGTCAGTCGGAAAAAGTGATACGAATTTTGGAGGATATGCTTCGAGCTCGCATTATGGGGTTTAAGGGTAGTTGGGACAAACACTTGGCTTTCATAGAATTTGCTTACAATAACAGTTACCAATCGAGTATTGGAATGTCTCCCTATGAAGCCTTATACGGAAGAAAATGTCGGACCCCTCTTTGTTGGAGTGAAGTTGGTGAAAGAAAGCTTGTTGATCCTGAAATTGTGCAACAAACAGAGGACAAGGTAAAAATCATCAAGGATCATCTAAAGATTTCTTCGGATAGACAATAGTCGTACGTTGATCTTAAAAGGCGTGACATTGAATATCAAGTTAGAGATAATCTATTCTTAAAGGTGTCTCCATGGAAAAAGATTATGAGATTTGGCTAAAAAGGAAAACTTAGTCCCCGATTTATTAGACCAGTTGCATATAAATTAGCTTTACCACCTGAGTTAGACAAGATCCACAATGTCTTCCATGTTTCTATGCTCAGAAGATATCATTTTGATCCATCTCATGTTCTTCCAGTTGAATCTATTGAGGTTAATCTTGACTTGACGGATCATGAAGAACCTATCCTAATTGAAGGTCGAGAAGTAAAGAAACTTAGAAACAAGAGAATCTACTTAGTAAAGGTACTTTGGTGGAACCATTCTGGAAAAGAAGCTACCTGGGAGAGAGAAGAAGATATGAGGACCCAGTATCCGCACTTGTTTCGGGACTAGTGAAAGGTAAATTTTGAGACGAAATTTCTTTAACGGGGAGAGAGTTGTAACACCCCTAAATACTAACCAAGAGTTGGATGTCATACACCATTGCTTAATTACAACATTTGTTTAATTCTCATTTTGGGAACTTGAAATTTTATGATATTTGCAGACTTGCTTAACATAATTGTGATTTTAATTTAAGGTATTATATTGGGATATTTATGTAATTTTTTAATTGGAATTATTTATAGCTTGGAAGGGAGGTGAGATATATACATATTGGGATATCTGTATACTTTTGGGCAGCAAACTTTTTACTTTTGGGCAGCCAACTTTGACTTTTGGCTATATCTAGTAAGTGATAAACATCACTTTTATAATATATATTTTCACACCTCCTCTAAAAGAATTTGTGTTCCTTAACTCTAAGAAACCTGTAGAACTTCCTCTAACCATATTACTCACAAAATTTCAAGAAAACCTTGGTCCTTTTGGCTGGAATTCGAGACACACCCTTCTCTTTGGTAAGTGATGAAATCTGTTTCTGAGCTGGGTAGTGTTTGGTATTTTATGCATATATCGTTCTCTATAACTTCGTTTACGTGAATAAATATGATTTGGAAAGCTAATTCGTATACCTACAATACTTATGTTTATGTAAAACTCTAATTTAACTGTTATGCATTCGGAATATGGGACGCAACATAGGGCAAGTTCTGTCCAGATTTCGGAATTTGAAATCCTGTATGATCAACTGTTAGTGTTCTGAATATATCTTTTTGTACAAAATATATTTTGTGGTGATTCCTGTTCATTTGCAACCTTAAGAGATGTACCTACTTCTTTCATGAAGGATATAAAGTCCAGTTTTGCATTTTTCCTTTTCAACTCTAAGTTGTGACTTGAGGTACCAGGCTGGACAGATTCACTGTTTTGGGAGCATAGTTATATTTGTACATGCTAGGCTTACTTGTGATGATGATCCTATTTTACATCAACATTATTGAGCTAATAGAAGTTAAAGTAGTTATTTAATTGTATTTTTAAGGTTAGATATACTCGTGTACAAGTTGAGAATCTTGATACGTTGGTCGGGCTACGGTTTGAATTTTTGAAGTTTTGTTGGACTATTTCTATGCTAAAGCCCGAGGTTTGCGTATAAACTTGTACTTGTACTCTAGTTATCTGCTTATATATTTGAAGGGTTATCTCGATACCTTGGTTACTTCTTGTCATGTTGTATTGTCGTATTGCTATTCTCTGAGACTTTCAAGACACTTGTGTAGCTCGCTCACTTGTACGGATTGCTTGATCACCTGACATTCTTGTTGGGACTTTGTCCTTCTTGTGGATTTGATTTTGTCACTATTGGCATGCCTATTAATTCGGATTATTTGCCATCTTGACTTTGGATTTTTGGTTCGTCTTAAGTATGGAGGTTGTCCATTTTAAGTATGAACTAGGAAGCCAGTTTTAATATGGTTCTTGATTCTCTTGATTATTGGGCTTTGACCCTTCTTAATATAGGGCTTCGGTCCTTTTTGATACTTGGTTATGCCGGGTGTGATGATATGATATATATATTGGGCGAGCCTTGGTATTGGATCTCTTGGGAAATGGTGTTATGAGCGTTCTTGACACTTGGATCTTTAAATATAGAACTTGATACCCTTAATATATTGTTTACTTGATTTATTTATTATGTTTCAAATGTGCTGTCCATGACTTTTGAAAGGTAACTTGGTGAATCAATCCGCTCCACGCATATAGTTTTTACACCACTAACCTTCATGCTTAGCGATAATTGTTTCTATCGTAGGGAACGTTCGAGGGTATAGTTGAAGCTGGCCATTGGAGGCCGAGTTTTTGTGAGCTTTATGGGAAGATCACATTTGCATATAGGCATCTATAGTTTGCATAAATCTTGGGACTTGTACCTCATCTATATGTTGTACATTTACATGAAATTTTGAAAGGCTAATTTGATCATGTCACCATGGGTTGTAATATAAGTATGGCTATATGTTTTGTTCTTTTTGGGGTGTGTAAATCCAAGTCTTGTAATATACTAAATTTACTATTTGTTTTGAATGTTTGTGTGAAGCATGAACCGGCAAATGTTTGTACTCGGAAGTTGGTAATATTCTTTTATATTATTTTAAGTGTGAGGATGAAATATGTTCGAAAACCTAGTAAGTTATTTGCTTAGATTATTTTGGAAGGGTTCTTCCGCAATAAGATAAAATGTTACGCAGTTTCAATTTGGCATCAAATTTACGTGTAAATGGGCAGGGTTCACTTCTTTAACTATTTTGTTTCCTATGAACCTAATTCCTCTACTAGACTAAAATCAATATGCCCTTTGTTAATCTCTTTTAAATGTCGCAATAATTAAATTAGATTTCTTCTTTAAGTGGTAGCATCCTTTCGAGAGGGTTGTTACAACATAGGCATCCAAAACTTCTAAGATCAGAGTATGTAGGTGGTGTATGGTATAACAGTTCATAGGGAGTTTTATTGTGTAAAGGTTTGGAAGGCAATCTGTTAATGAGGTATGTGGCTGTTAGTACAAACTCTCCCCAGTACCTCATGGGTAATTTAGACTGAAATATGAGGGCTTTTGCTGTCTCAATGAGGTATTTTGGCTTTCTTTCAACTATACCATTTTGTTGAGGTGTGTATGAAATAGATTTTTTTTTGTGTATTATTCCCTTTTCTTGGAAAAAAAGAGTGCCCTCAGTATAGGTGAATTCCAGGCCATTATCAGACTTGATAGTCTTCAATTTGGTCTGAAATTGGTTTTCCACAAGAGATATGAAAGCCTTGATTGTTAGTAGGGCATTACTTTTACACTTTAGCAGTTGTGTCCAAGTTGATCAGGTGAAATCATCTACCATGGTTAAGAAATAGTGATAAACATCATGAGTAGGGATGTTGTATGGTACCTATAGGTCAATGTGAAGCAGCTCAAAAACTTTACTAGTGGTAGTTGTGCTTTCTCGGAATGGCATTCTAGTTTGTCTAGCCATAGGGCATATGGCACAAGTGAATGGTTGTTTGGTGGAGAAAGGAATAGGTATAGTTGGAATGCTCTTCATTTTTACAAAAGGGTACATGACCTAGTCTAGCATGCCATAAGAGTTCATCTGTATGAGAGTAATCAGACTTAACAACAAAAGAAGAACAATCAGTAATATGGCATAAAGGAGAATCAAATTTAGGACAACCATCTTTATTATCAAAGAAAAGTGTTTTTGTGTTGGAACTTCATTACACTTGACTAAAGAAGGAACAACAGTACAATGACTAGAAATGACATGAGGTCTCTGGCTCCCAGTAGGAAATGGACAACAATTGTGGTACTTTGAACCAGTGTTATGAATGTCGAGCGCTATTCGCCAAAGGCGATATGGCGAGGCGAGCCATTCTCACCATTCCACAGTGAGGCGCGGCGATATCAAAAAGGCAATACCTAAGGCGACCAGAAGGCGACATAAATGGTGGCGCCATTTTGGTTTTTTTAATTTTTAAAAAGATTTGACTTAATAATATTAGTCAAAATTAGGGTCTTTTTTTTTCTATTTTCAAACTTTTAGTCGCGTTTTCTCTTTGCGATCTCTTCTCCACCTTCAGTGGCTCGAGTTGCTGCTCCTCTTCCCCTCGCGTCTCTTCTCCTCCTTCATCGCACGAGTTGCTGCCAGGTATACTTGTTTTCTTTCTTCTTCTTTTCAGTTCTTATTCTTCTTCTTGAGTTCTCTTCTTCAGTTCTTCTTCAGATTTCTTCTTCTCTTCTTTTTTCGTTTCTTCTCTTCAGAGTTTAGTCCTCTTCTTCATTTCTCTTTCTTGTTTATTTTTGAGATACAATAGCTTGCTACCTTCACTGCTCTATTTTTTTCCTCTGTTTTATTGTTCACAGTTCACTGTCACTGCTTACTGCCTATAATTTAAAAAAAATTAATTCTTCTATAATTATTTATTCATTTGTCCATAAACAGTGAATTGACTGAATTCAATGGTGGGTGCTAGCAAAAGGAGGGACATTGGATGGAATTATGGTACTCAAGGAGCAACGAAAGATTTGGTTAATTGTAACTTTTGTGGGAGTACTTTTAATGGTGGAATAACTCGACACAAGCAACATTTAGTGGGGTGGTTTCAAGACTGTTAAACAATGTACAGCTTGTCCGTCGGCGATTAGAGAAGAAGTAAGGGCTTATATGAAAAATAAAATCGCTAATAATCCCAAATTTCAAGTGAGGCAGCCGGAAGAGTATATTGATATTGATGATGTTGATGATATGGATGAATATGCGGAAATGATGTCTCCCTCCAAAACTCCAAAGATATCTCCTAGTGGAGGTGTATCATCCACCGCGCGGAATATGACGAAAGTCCCTATGAATCTCTATTTTCCGCAGAAATCAACACAAAAAGGATGCTTTGAAAAAGGAGGAGGAATTGATGAAACAAAGAAAATTCGAAGAGAGTGTGCGGTAAGTCCTTTCGCAATATGGATGTATGATGCGGGGCTCCCTTTTAATTGTGTCAATCACAAATCATTTGATAAATTTATTAAGACAGTAGGACAACATGGCCTCGGAATGAAGCCTTCTACATTCCATGAAGTTAGAGTTACTCACCTAAAAAAAGAGGTGGAGAAAGTGGAAAAAATTGTTGATGAGCATAAAGTGCAATGGACAAAGTTTGGATGTTCCATTATGATCGACAAATGGAAGGCACGAAATGGTAAAATGATCATCAATATTTTGGTGAATTCTCCAATCGGTAGTGTATTTTTGGTTCTATTGATGCTAGCAATGAATCTACCGATTCCACCAAAATGTAAAAGTTGTTTGAAAGCACTATTGAAAGAATTGGACCGAAAAATGTTGTACAAATTGTCACCGATAATGCTAATGAGAATGTTAAAGTGGGAAGCATGATGATGGGTGCGTACCCACACATTTATTGGACTCCATTTGCCGCTCATTGCATCAACTTGATGTTTGGTGACAATTCAAGGTTTAGCCATATGCTTCCGGTAATATCACTCTCCTATCCTTTAACTTTCTTTATAGTCAATATTTAATACTTATTAGCTACTAATTACCATAATCTTACTTTAACAGTTTTTAAGAAGGCAATCAAAATCCATTCTTACATTAGTCAAAGGCCATTGTTGTTAAACTTGATGAGAAAATTCACCAAGGAAAGAAATTTGGTGAAATCGGCCAAGAAAATATTTGCAACGGCCTTCTTAACTTTGAGAGCTATGTACATACAAAGAAAAACTTGAGAACTTTAGTCCTCTCAACCGAACGAACTTCAAGTAAATTTGCAAAGGAAACTTTGGGGAAAGAAGTTGCCAATCTTATTATTTCTGCCCACTTTTGGGATGATGTTGTTCGAGCACTTATAGTTTGTGGCCCTTTGACAAAAGTGCTTTATTTGGTGGATGGGGAGAAAAAACCACCAATGGGCTATATTTATGAAATAATGGATAGAGCCAAAGAAACTTTTGAACGGGGTTTTCGTGGAATTAAGAAGCAATATGAGAAAGTGTTTGAAATTATGATGCAAGGTGGTCAGACCAACTCTATCGGCCTTTGCATGCTGTAGAACATGTTTTGAACCGAGGATTGTATTATAAAGCTCAAGAAGAGGGAACTTTACTACAGAGTTTGTGGACTGAGTATTATGCATGTGTTGAGAAGATGATCCCTAATACAGCAATACAAGATTTACTAGTCGCTGAGCTTCCTAGGTACAAAATGGAGGATGGACTATTTGGTTGTGGTCCGGCTAAAAGAGCTAGAGACACAAGGTCACCGGGTAAGTGAGTTGATTTAGCTCTTACTTAAATTATTTGTCTTATTTATACTCATTAACCTTTAAATTTATTTTATTATAGTTGAATGGTGATCACTATTTGGTAGTGAAACACCATACTCGCAAAAGTTTGCCATGAAAGTATTAAGCCTAACTTGTAACTCATCCGGATGTGAGCGAAATTGGAGTGTGTTTGAACACGTAAGTAAAAAAATTATATCCTAATTTCCATATTATATTATTATCAATATCTATTAGTTAATATCTATAACTTATGCGTAGATTCATTCCAAAAAGAGGAATAGGCTTGCACTATTGCGTCTCAATGATCTAGTGTACATTAAGTACAATAGAACATTGAAACGTCGTTATGATGCTCGTGATCTCATTGATCCAATTCTCTTGGATAACATTGATGATTCAAATGAATGGTTAGTTGGATGCCCTGAAGATCAAGAAGATGAACTAGTATATGAGGATGATGATCTTACTTGGGATAGTGTTGCTACGGAAATTGGAGCTGATGAGAGTATCTATCATCTTAGGGGACTTTCTTCAAGATCAAGAGCACTTAACAAGAGCAAAGGAGTAGAAACTACATCTACAAGTTCAACTTCAAGTAGGACTCGGACACTAATTGATGAAGACTATGAGGAGGAAGAAGATGAGGAGCAATATAATGATGTAGAGGATGTTGATCTTCAAGAGTTGGATAGTTTTGAAGAAGAATAGACTTTTAGAGTTCTAGTATTGTCTTTTGAATTATTGGGTCTTTAAAGTTCTAGACTTTTAGCATCTACTCTTAGTTTTTGAATTGAAATATTTGCTAATATATGTTATTGACTTATTGCTATTGAGATTTTGAATATTTATATATGGAATTAAATATTTTTAATTTTTGGTATTAATTGGCGCCTCGATTCAAAAAGGCGAGCACCTCGCCGCATGGTGAGGCAGGCCCTTGTCGCCTCTAGCAGTCCAAAAAACTGCTTTGAACATAGGAAATATAGACCATTCTTGGCTCTACCAAGTTCCAGAGCGCTCTTCAGAGAAGAGCCCTGCAGTAAACAAGCAATGCTGTTAAAACTCACCACACCTTTGAGTTGAAATGCTAGACAATGAACTGATATTAGATTAAACTTAAAACTGGACTTAAACAGACATCACCAATCTCAATCACTTTGACTTTGTAACAATTAGGTAGACTGATAAGGAAAGGATATGGCAATGGTATAATGTTTGTGAGAGTGTTTTTATTGTTGGTCATGTGATGTGATGCTCCTGAGTCTATGATCCAAGAGTCAACAATTAATTTTACACATCTACAAAAAAGATCACCTATCTCACTAATAGAAGAGTAGAAGAGTAACAAGCAAGTATACCTGCCAGGTTCACAACTCCACTTAGCATGTTGTCTGAGTTAGTAGTTCCTTGTCCAACTTGTAGAGATCCCAAAAGATTGAGCAGTTGTTCATACTGATCTTTGGACAAGTTCAATGGCATTTGTTTCCTCAACTCAGGGTCCTCTTCACATTGGATCTTATCATTCTCATAGGTGCACATATTTGCTGCAGAAACAACACTTTTCCCCTTGGAAACTTTGAATTGGATGGATATCCGTGAAGCTTGTAGTATTTTCTATTGTGTGGCCTGTTCTCCTGCAGAAGTCACAAAATAAAGAACTCCTGCTGGTGCTAGAAGTACCTATAAACACATTTGTGTTGTTCAAATTTCCAGAGATTCATGTACTGCCTTTAGAAGAACTGTAGTTTGTTCTGGGGCCTCCCTTAGGTCCTGTACTACTGGCAAAGGCATTCAGGGAGGTTGAATCCAAGGCTGTGTGGTTGTGGGGTCTTACTTCCCTTTGATTTTCCTCTTGAGACAATATGGCAAAAGCTTGTGCCATACTAGGTAAGGTACTCATCATGAGAATGTTTCCTCTAATGACAGTGTACATTTCATTCAGTCCTATCAAAAAATATATGAGCCTTCTATCCTGTTCAGCCTTGACCAACTTTATCTTACCACCACAAGTGCACACACAACTGCATTGAGAGCTTACATCGACAGTGCTCATCTCTTCCCAAAGTTTCTTCATCTTTGTATAATATCCAGTAACATCCAAAGTGCCTTGGACACGATCATTTATCTCCTTTTGAAGCTGATACAACTTACAACCATTGGTCTGATCATACCTTTCCTCCAATTCAGCCCATAATTCCTGTGCATTATTAACATACTGCAGACTATCTCTTAGATCTGGTGACAAGGAATTCAAAATCCAAGAGGTTACCATATCATCACATCTCTCCCACTACTGGAAGCTAGGATCATCTTGATTGGGTTTTGCAAGTTTCCCATTGATAAAGCATGTTTTGCTCTTAACAGATAAAGCTCTAAGAACAACTCTCCTCCAGGATCTATAACCAGTACCATCGAAAACTCCAGGTAATAGAGATGAACCTGCATTCTCGGAAGGGTGTAGATAGAAAAGACTAGGAATATCCATCCTAACAGTGGATGTAGAACCACTTGGAATTGGATCAACTTGTTGATCAACCATGGTGAAATGAGATTGTGGAGAGATTCAAAACGAATAAGGAACCAGAAAGAAGAAACATATACAATTTGAGAGACAACAACTGAAACTCAAAAAATTGAAACAAAACTCGAAAAAAGAAATGAATTCACAATGTAACTCTTCGAGAATTGTAGCTCACAGACTGTTGTGGATGCGGAAAGGAAGTAGGATCTTGCCCTGTGCTTTGATACCATGAGAAAATCAACATACTCTGATGCTAAATCGAATTCCTCCATTGATGAACCTTGAGTTCATATGAGAGAAGAAGAAGAAGATTCTGGAAAAGCTACATGAAAAATCTGTTTCATTGAATGTGAATAAAGAGAGTAACTATTACATGTGATTCTATATATATAGATACACAAACTGAAAGCTAGCTAACAAACTATACAGATTCCGACTTCCCTGTAACTAACTCTAACTAACTGTACTATAACCAATTTGTAACTAACTTTGTGACTAACTAACAGTAACTAACTTATATTCTCATCAGGTTAGTAGACTGTACTGTAGCGGGTAAATAATTATACCATTAATTAAAGTATTTGCTTTAGACTCAAAAATATACAGTTGGCTACAATGATAATCTGTAAGCAACTAATTTGTTTCCACAAAATGTTGCTTAACCTTTTCTTCTGAGTCTTGTGTGTTTAGTTTCAGTAGCAGTGGAGCGTCAGTATAGCTAGAATCTGCGAGTAACATACCACATAAATGGCATCCTTCATGTATCTTAGTTCACAAGAGATATCTCAGTCAAAATCAGTTCAAATACGGAGTCTTTTCCAGCTAGAGACATGTATTTAAGAACAGAGTATTTTTCACTATTTAATGTAAACTTTGAACAGGAATTAATAAATAACACAAAGAGCAAAAGCTGGACACTGCAATTGAAAGATTGAATGCAGGAAAATAAAAGAACAGTTTAGTTATAAGACAATATCAATGTGTGTACAGAAGCGATGCGGAAGGCGAAGATGCTGCAGAAGCTGCTGTGTTATTTGAAGAACCAGTGTAGTCTCTAGTCCCTGAAGAGCGTATTTCAGAAATCTGAGGACCATTGGAGTCGTATGGTGTTGCAAATGAAGTAGTTGGTCCATATTATGACGTACTGCAATGTGTTGGTACAGGCATGTTTGGAGGGAGTGTGGGCAATGGAGCTTCAAAATTAAGCACCTGAATTGCTTGCCTAATAGAAGGCCTGCAATTGTTATCTGGATGAGCACACCATAAGCCAACAATTAGCAAGTTCTCCATCTCCTCTTCATTGAACTCTGATGAGAGTCTAGGATCAACTGCTTCATGAAGATTACCCATCCCGTAAAGTCTCCAAACCCAGTCGATAATATTTACTTGATGCTCCTCAGCTTTAGGTTCAATAGGTTTCCTTCCACAAGCTATTTGTAACGCGACAACACCAAAGCTATAGACGTCTGTTTCTCGCTAGCTTTGTCAGTGGTGACACATTCAGGAGCCATGTAACCCATTGTACCTGCCAAAACTGTTGTTTGGGATCCCTTTTCATGGTCAACTAGCCTAGCTAATCCAAAATACCCAAGTTTGGCATTGAAATTAGAATCGAACATAATGTTGCTCGACTTTATGTCCCTATGCACCACACTTTGTTCCCATTCATCGTGTAAATAAAGCAACGCTGAGGCCACACATTGTTCCCATTCTTCATGTCAAATGGCTTTTTCCCTTGAAAAGATGGTAATCTAAGCTTCCATTAGGCATAAACTCATAGACAAGTAGAAGTTCTCTTTTCTCATGGCACCAACCAATGAGTTGCACCAAATGTTTATGTCTTAACCGGCTAATGATCTTGACTTCTGATGCATACTCTTTTATTCCTTCAGATCAATATTGCAAGATAGGTTTGTAATGCAAAGAATGTTCCTGTTGCACCTGTTTCGTACAACACTAAGTTTTTTTGATATTGAATTATAACTAATCCAGGCATCAGTTTTCGTATCATTGGGAATGCTACTAAACCAGGTCACATAAGTAACAGATTCCATGGAGTTTGATATCGATACCTACATGATCACCCCGTGGATCATAAGAGTTGGTTAAGATGTCAAACTCGACAGCAACAAAATGGTGATTTCTCCATGTATTTTGTCGATTATCAATTGCAAGGCCAAGGCCGTCTCCTGCTGGTAAGTAGTTATCAGGAATTTTTGAACCTTCAGGGGCGAGGAAGAAGGTAAGACCATCAGCATATAAGTCTCTGCCCTGTGAATTGATTCCAAAGGAGAAATGGGTAGAGAAATCTGTGACATTCCCAGAGGCTTTGTCCCATAGATGGAGTGCTTTAGCATATACTGAAGTTTAAACTAATATCCAGCTGGATTTTGGTGAGCTGAATTACACCGTTTTCTGAATAAGCATCTGCCTCATATGTTAAAGTCTGATCATTGGGATTAAAACTATCAAAATTGAAAGTCAACGAAGTGACAAAGGGAATTATCAAAACAAGGTATGATAAAGATGCAAAAACAGCCATAGTTAGACAAATGTTGCTACACTAGTCAAAATTACTACTCTATAATGTTTTTATATTTTCAAATGGCAAACAAGTCCTTGTATTTTCGAGGAATCAACGAGTATACTTTATTTCTTTTTCTTCTCACACGCTACCTAATTGACCATCTACTCCAATTGTTTTTTTAGAAATAAAGTATTTTGGAAAGGGCTAATTAATTGACCCACCTAGTCCGTTTACTCCAACAAAAAATGATTGATCATCTCACCCTTTAGTTAAACCCTACACTAGATGTGTCAAGAGGCACATGGATAACTATAGATAATAAGAATTCGTTTTATTTTGAATGAGACTATGATAAATTTAATATTGTGATATATATATATATATATA
>JAJOOH010011814.1:0-31935 GCA_029582605.1 Solanum gracilifrons | reverse complement strand
AGAGTAGATTATATAGGAATCATTTTTCTTAGAAAAATATATAAAATCTCCAGATTCCAACTTGTGTTGATTCTGAAATCTGTCCCACCCTGTTCTAATATAGTAGTAATCTCCATAATTAGAGTGTACAACTTCCATCATGAACTTGTTCCCACCAAAATCTTCGAATTCTAATATCATGGATTTGCCTGATGCAAGAGGAGGTAAATGTTGTTAGGCAAACTTGTTTGGAATCGATACACTACTTAACGAGTACTTATCAATAACAACAACTTGGGAATTGTTTTCATCAACTTCTTCATCCTCCATTTCTGCACTCTGCACAGTTCGTTTGAAGAAATTGGTTGGAACCGTTTTTTCTTTCTTATGGACTATTTGCATCCATTTTTGAGATATATATATATTATGCAACAATTTTTATTTCCTCCTTTAGGGTTTTAAAAGGTGTGAATAGGAAATGAATGGTTGTGATTCTCGTGAAAGGTTATGACCTTTATGAAAAGTTGTGTGTTTTCTAAATGGATTGTGATCGTTTTGTAAGGTTGTGTCTATTCCAAAAGGAGGGTTGTTTGAACTCCATAATTTTTGCATGAAAAAATGCATAATTTTTTTTTTTTAGAAAATACTTGTTTGAACTCCATTATTTTGACTTAACCTTCTTTTAATTTGGCTAAAATAAATAAAGTTTCAACTAATAATTTTTATATATATGAAACAAATAATCATGCATCTGAAAAAGAATAAAAAATACATTCAAAATAAAATATGCAGTATATATTAAGAAAAAAATAGATAACTTACCTTCACCGTCTAGACTTGATATATACTAACACAGTGACTTACTCTAAATTGCCTTAACCAATAACTCTCTGTATCCTACTACTGACATAAAATCTACACATAAGGGCATATCATCTCATTACTAACTTAACTTACTGGGTTCATGACTGTAACTACACACTTTACTCAATCACTATTTTCATTATTTTAGTTTACCATACTATTAAATTCAATTTTTTAAGTCTGAGCAATTCTACTACTTGTGACTCAACACAGCGAAATCACACCATCTTATGGGTGAAAGCATTATCCCAACATTCTAAAACATATATCTCTCCCTTAAATGTATCATCTATAGTAAGGTTCTAAAAGAGGTCTGATCCGGAATTTAATACCCAAATCAAAATTCGACCTTGATCCGACCCGAGAGTTGGGTCTTGAATCAAGATCAGGAGTGGGTCCCAAATTGAAAATTCGGATCTCGAATTAATATCGAAAATCGATACTTGAAATTTGAGTTAGGATGGAAAAGTTGAGGTGTAAGGTTGAAAAACATTTTCCTTACTTTTTGGAGGTAAATCATGTTCCTCAAATTTGAGAAAAATAAGTTGATGCAAAAAACATTTTCAAAATATTTAAGCAAATCAAAAAATGAGAAAATTGAAAAACATACTAAACACACACTAATATATTAAACTATGAGGCTGTATTTTTATTTTTTTTTCACTCTGTGTTCGAAGTTTACATTAAAACTCAGACTAAATGATAGGAAAAAAAACCTTGGTGTTTCACCTTTTGCATCCAAAAATAACATTCTATTTTCTTTAGAGAATTGTTTTTCCTTTTAAAAGCTAGTAAAGTAATAACCTGCCTCAATTCTTAATGGAGTATCTATTTTGTTCTAAGTTTGACATGTTTAGTTCTACCTCTCAATAAGTAATTTATTTTTTGATAAATTACGAATTTTATTATTAAATTAAGAGATTTTGTAAAAAATTTGTAACTTATCATAATTTTCTTTGATTATGATAATGCATCATTGTTTTCATTTAAATGACGATATAATTCTTTTTCCTAATAAAATTGGAAATATTTTTATTTCTTATAATATTTTATAAATTGAAAAGGTAAGAATTTGTTAATATAATTCACGGTTTTAAAGTTAAGATACAACAATCATAATGTCATAAAATACGAAAATTTAACTTTAAAATATTGTCCATGAAATTATCACTGACCCTTTTTTCATACTAGTCCTGGGCACGTACATTACACGTGTGTCCCATGCTAAGTTGTGTAAAGTTGTTATAACGATAGTTATATACTCGGACATGTATGTTGCTCATGTATCTCATGCTAATTAAGTACAAGAACTTTAAAAATATTATAATAAGTGCGTGATAAGTTGCACAAAAATTGAAGAGAAATATACAAGCTCAAACCATTAACTTCAATTATGCAATTCTTATAATATATCAAATACTTCAATTTGATAAAAATTTATTTTGTTTAATATGTCATAACTCATAATTTAAATGTCAAGTGTGATTTCAAAATATTTCTTGTCTTGAGTTTTTCATATTCTTTTGCACCTTTGTAGTCTCCACCTTTTCACATTTGCATACATATTAAGAAGTTGTTGTCGAATGAGAGCAGAATTTTGCAAAAGATAAATAAAAATTTGATCAATCTATGTCTTCCTTAAGATGACTTATAGATGATCATTGTGCGATAACTTGCATAGTAATTGAAGAGAAAATATACAAGCTTAAACCAATGAATGGTGAGCCTATTCAATCAAGATTATTATCAGTACAATGTACATCATGTTGAAATATTGTTATCAAATGAATTTCAAAAGTAATATTCGAACAATTTTAATTATGTAATTTTTTTAATTTATCAATTATTCAACTTGATAAAAGTTTTTTTTAATATGTCACAACACATAATTTAAGTGTCTCTTATTGGTTCAAAATATTTCATGTTGTAAAATTTGTCTTCTTTCTAAGAAATTGTAGCCTCCATCTTTTTATAATCACATACAGATAAAGAAGTTGTTGTCGAATATGAATTGTGTTATGTAAAAATTGCACATAAATTAGATCAACCTATACCTTTCTTATGATAGCTAGTGGATCATTGTCAATTTTATGGTGTACACCTACAAAAAAATAGTTATTATTAGTGATAAAAATAATAATTGCTAAAATATCTAATCGATGTATATAAATCATAATTGTTATAGGTACGTGTACACTTTGCCTAATTCAAAATTATTAATTCTATCATCTGTGAATTTAACAAAATAATACTAGTTAAATTATGTAAATTGATTCCTAACCAAAATTTACACAAACAAGAATATATAGTTTTATGATACTCCAAGAAGTTATAATTAAAAAGAAAGTAATCTTACCTAATTTGATATTTGCATGACAAAATTCTATGTTGCAAGAGGTGAAATAACTATGATACACACATTTACCTACCCAAGTAAGATGAATTTTCAACTAATCAGAAAACATATATAAATAAGTCAAATTAAATACAATTACTTATAATGTGAATAGAAAAAATAGAGAGCATAAACAGAAGTAGAAAAGAGAGACACAAACATAAAATAAATATGAGAAAATGTGCCTACACAAAGTAGGATTGATAATCTAATAATTCGATGAATTGAGATAGTTGTCTTGTGATTTTTCACTATCTATACACAATATATAGAATTTAGTAAATGAATATATTGTATTGAATTGATCAAAAGAATTTACTCCACATTGAATATACCAAACAACTTTTCAAATTCTCCATATGTTTATTACTACGAAGAAATGTTTTACTTTTTGCATTAGGAATCGGAAGATAAAACATTTACAGAAATTGAATACACATAACTCCATGTCTTTTGATTTATCTAGTTCATTCATTTCCTATATTATTATTTATATTTATTATAAGATAGACTTACTTTTTTAGCAAAAAAAATATAACATAAATAGGAGTTAAATAAATGACAAAATATTAAAGGAAAAGGGTCAAAAATATCCTTTAACTTTGTTTTATTGGTTGACTAAATTCTTGCCGTTAAAATGAAGTTAGTTTTACCCCTACCATTACTAATATCACCATATATACACCATATATATATAAAACAAATAATCATGCATCTGTAAAAGAATAAAAAATACATTCAAAATAAAATATGCAGTATAAATTAAGAAAAAATATAGATAACTTACATTCACCATCTAGACTTGATATATACTAACACAATGACTTACTCTAAATTGCCTCAACCAATAACTCTCTCTATGCTACAAACATGAAATCTACACATACTCATTATGTCTTCCAAGTTCCAACATATAAGGGCAAATCACCTCATTACTAACTTACTGGGTTCATGATTGCAACTACATACTTCACTCAATCACTATTCCCATTATTTTAGTTTACCACACTACTAAATTCAATTTTCTAATTCTGAGCAATTCTACTACTTATGACTCAACACATCGAAATTACACTATCTTACGGGTGAAAGCATTATCTCAACATTCTAAAACATATATTTCCCCCTTAAATGTATCATCTATTGTAAGGTTCTAAAAGGGGTCCGATCCAAAATTCAATACCCAAATTAGAATTCGACCCGAGAGTTGGGTCTTGAATCAAGATCGGAAGAGGGTCCCAAATTGAAAATTAGGAGTCGGATCTCAAATTAATATCGAGAATCGGTAGCTGAGATTTGAGTTAGGGTGAAAAAGTTGAGGTGTAAGGTTAAAAATGAGATTTGAAAAACATTTTCCTTACTTTTTGGAGGTAAGTCATGTTCCTTAAAATTGAGGAAAATAAATTGATGCGAAAAACATTTTCAAAATATTTAAGCAAACCAAAAAATGAAAAACATATTAAACACACTCTAATATATTAAACTATCATGCTGTTTTTTTTTGTTTTTTTATTTTTCACCCAGTATTCAAAGTCCACATTGAAACTCCGACTATATCATAGGAAAAAAAAACTTGGTGTTTCACCTTTTGCATCCAAAAATAACATTCTATTTTCTTAGAGAATATTTTTTCCTTTTAAAAGCTAATACAATAACAACCTGCCTCAATTCTCAAATGGAGTATCTATTTTGTTCAAGTTTGACATGTTTCGCTCTACCCCTCAATAAGTAATTTATTTTTTGATAAATTACGTATTTTATTAATTAAGAGATTTTGTAAAAGTATTATAACTTATCATAAATTTTTACGTATATAAGATTATAATAATTCATCATTATTTTCATTTAAAATAACGATATAATGCTTTTTCCTATAAAAATTGGAAATATTTTTATTTCTTATAATATTTTATAAATTGAAGAGATAAGCATTTGTTAATACAATTCTTGTTTTTAAAGTTAAGATATAACAATCATGATGTCATAAAATACGAAAATTTATTGAATTTCTTCAAATCACAAAATATCTTTAAAATAGTAATTTTTTTTACAGTTATATAATTTTTTAAAAATAAGTTAAAATGTTCTTTAAAAATAATATTTTATTAGAAAAATAATCTGTTTAAAAGGTAAAAAGATAATGTTTATCAGAAAAGATGAAGAAGATATTTGTCACCAAATAGTAATAATAATATCATTTTCGGACAAACTATTAACAATAATGACATTTTTGGATAAAAAAATTGACGACGGAAACATTTTTAAGCCATATTATAGATGAATGATACTTTTATTCAATTTCAAGCAATTTTTGAGAATATGTTTCACGTTTTTTCGATTTATTTTTAAATTCCAAACTGTAAAAGTAAGGGCTTATTGGCAATTACTCTCTTCATTCCTATTTATATGTCGTTTTAATTAAAAAAAAAAAAACTTCTTAATATTTGTCATTTCACAAAATTAATACTTAAATGACATTATTTTTTCTATTTTACTCTTTTGAACGTTATTAACTTTGAAAGCATACATTTGACTAATATAAAAAAAAACTAAATAACCAATCAATGTTCATTAATCAAATTAGTTAATTAAAATAAATTAATATATATTTATTTATTAAAAATATGACTTCAAAAGATAATAATAAACTTACTTAATTTCTGAAAAAACATAAAATCTAAAATGATCACAACTAAATAGGTAGATATGGGCAGACAAAAGAAGTGAAGTAGTACTAACTACACAACATAGAACAGGAAGACCAAAGCCCAATCGTCCGTCCAACTTGTAATGTCTGAACACACAGACAATATTACTACTAGCAAAATAGAAGTGTACTACTAATAATTCACATTTCTTTTTCTTTTCTTCTTGCTATTCCTTTTCCCAAGTAAAGTGAAAAACAAAACAATCCAACACACCATTTGCTTAGAGGAACCAAAAGTTAAAAGTTGAACCAAAAAATGGGTTTTGCTTAAAGAAAGTTTTTATATTTTTCTTTTTTCTAATTAGCAACTAATTCCATAGATCTGTAGCTCAAAACCCTTAACATTTTCTACTAAAGTTACTACCTTTATCCTTTTACACTTCTTTAAAGATGGGTTGTAAAAGATTAGGTTTTTAATTAGTGGAGTATTAGACATCTTTTACTTCTACTTCTTTTCTTGGTCATCTACAGGGGCTTCTTCCCAATTCTTGATTTGGGTTTTTTATGATGTTGGTTCTTTGAAGAAATTTTGGGGTTTTAGTTGAAGGCATAAAAAAAGTTGATTTTTTTTTTTGTAGTGTAAAAATGATTCAGTTGTTGTTTATGGTTCTTTGTTTGGAGGGTATGGTGGCATTTCTTCTAATGGTGAAGATTGGGCCACTGAGGGAACTGGTGATGAAGTGTTTGGATCAGGTGAAAATGAGAAAGGGTACTGTTTTAACTATTGCTGGTACTATATCAGCTATCTTATTTTCCAACTTTATTAGTATTATCAAGATTCAGAATAAGGGGGCTAAGATTGGTACAATGACACCAATGGATCAGGTTTTGTGGAGAACCAACTTGTTAGAGGCTACTCTCATGGGTATCATTCTTTAGCCCTTTTCAAATAACTCAATTACATTCTTTGTTATTGGTTTCTGATATTAAAAATGTGTTGCAAATGAAAATCAGATTCTTGGTTCAGTTGTTTTCCTTGATGTTAGCAGTATTCTGTTTAAAATTTATTAGACTCTCTCTGATTTGTTGGCTGCTACTTTTAGGTTTGAATGTGGATGAAGATAATTAGCAGGGACATGTAGCATTTTCGCTTATCAATTGATATTTAATGAATCTTTATAATTCGTAATTTATGCATCAATCTGTAGCTATTCTCATGGATGACAGTGATGGAAGGAAGATTGTTTTCAAGCATTTTTTTGATGAGTTATGGAATTTGTAGGAACTGAACTTAATTGAATTGTTTGTTGTACTAAACTGGTTTGAAAGGAGATACTTTTAGAGTTGAGCTTATACCAATATGAACAATATGTTGTTGAGATGTGATAAGAAACTATCACGTGTTCTTTGCTCTTCCTCTCGTGTATTGTCATTAACACTTGTAATGCTATGTTTGAGCTTATTTGATTGAAAAGCTAAATCTTTGATTATTATTTTTTTGTTGGGTTCGGGGGAAGATGGGGGAGGGAATTGTTGTCTCCTAGGTGTCAAAATAAGTTCTGTGCAATTGACACAGTTACGTGCGGAACACCAGTTCCTCCTAATTCTTGATCTTAAGTTAGGGATAATAGTGAGTCTAGCAAAGTAGCTGCTTCAATGCTGGCCACTGGAAGAGCTTTGCTGTTTTTAGTCTCAAACAATATTCAAGTGTAATAAAATAGTTCTCTAAAATTTCTTGGAATTTGAAGAGAAATTTGTCTACAAGTCGTTTTACCTGAACTTAATAGAGTCATATCTCAACCATCACAGTTGATATTCTATTGATGGTACTCCCACTCTTTCAAAATGTTCATCTTATACCTCAGTAAAATAAATGTTCTGAGGCACTCTCTTGTTCGGGTCATTCCCTGATTCTCCGATGAAGCTGCTTTGTAAATTCCATTTGATATAACATGATTACGGGGAGTAAGAATGTGCAAACATAGGTAGTCCATCTCAAGATTTACAGTTAATTGTCTGAGTGAAGGAGATACCATTACTTACAAGTCTTAAATTGTGGTAGTATGTAGATGTGCTTCTGCGATTATGTTTTAAGGTTGAGAAAGCATAAGAGTTTGTTCCTCCTAGGCAGCAGTCAAAATGGATTTAGATTTTTTGGTCTTGCAACCATAACTTCAGTCTGAAGTATAGATCTTCTAACACTGCTAACCACTGAAAAAAAGCATTATATATGACAGATAAAAATATGCATGCTACTGGAATTTTGCATTTTCCGAGTTTTCTTATTCATTACTTATTTCCTTTTATGCTAATTTATCTGCATTTGAATGGCATATATCACACAGGATTTTCTCTGTTTCTCGGATTCTTAATTGATCGTATGCACCATTACCTTCGGAAGCTGATTGTTTTGCGTAGTAGTGCGGGATCTTCAAAGAAAGAATTTGAAAGGCTTGAGAAAGAAAAGCTGCAGCTTAAGGAGAAAGCAGATAAAGCTGCTGAGGAAATAAAATTATCGCAGAAACAACTCTCTAGTTTAACAGAGACACTGAAGAGGGTTAAGTTGGAGTCAGAGGAGAAAGACAAACGTGTTGAAACTGCGGAAGCTCATGTTGCTGCTCTCCAAAAACAAGCAGCAGATCTTCTTTTAGAATACGACCGTCTATTAGAAGACAATCAAAATCTTCAGAATCAAGCTCATGGTTATCGGAGTTGAGAAAAATAGACAGAAGCAGTTGGTTCAACTTTTTGATAAGATTGAACATTATGTGCCTGCATGTCTTGACCCTTCTTTTAGCAGAAGGGATTTTGGGAATTGTTGTAACTCAATGAGAATCTTGTAGTATTGTTTTTCAGATATAGACATTGTTAACATTCACTTCCTTGTGTCTATTCAAACTATTAATTGTGTGTTATCTTTATTCTTCACTCAATCAGAAATATGTGTGCAAAAGCTTTCCTCTTTTAAACAACTTGAAACAAATGCAATGTTAATAGCTAACAAGGGAGAAAAGCATTCCTTCAGCCAGTAAATGGGATGATCGAAAGCCACTGGAGGCTCATTATAAAGAATAAACCTCTCGTTCTTTGGTTGTTAACATGTAGGCTATTGATAAACGATAGACAGTCTCGCAATAGCGCTCCTAAATTCATTCAAAGCAGTAAAAGCTTTGAAGAAATGATACACCAATCCACTTTATAATCATTCATTCTTCCTTGACAGCACCTTACCAATTACTTGAAGAACTGGCAAGTCTTGGTTCCCAACGTAAATGATCTCGGACAGAGATAGTAGAAGTATAACCACTCAGGATGTGACAATCTAGGGTGCCTGTCACCTGACTAAGTTCTGCCAAAGTTGTACACCTGAACATTTTGTGTCAAACTTATGAATGAGTGAAGAAAAGCAGGAAACCTTTGGAGTATGTCTATCGAATTGTGTCATAAGTGCTTCACCACATTCCAGTTAGTGCTACCAAACACAAAAACACTCTTTCGGCTGGAGACTGGAGCCGGTCAAACTTCAACTCCAGTTCAGCTATTAATCAAGGAAAGAATCAATCCGCTAACTCCAAAGAAGTACAAGCAATCTTTACATTGAGAAAGTATGCTACATATCATCTGCATCTTTGATACTGACACATACATTTCAATTTTGTCACCTTGATGGAACTTGCAGGATAGTTGATTCTTCAAAATACCACTCACCACCTTATTGGTATAAATTTATGTTGGCTTGCCTCTCAGAGAAGAAGTGGAAGCAACTTATTTTTCCTGCCCTCAGAATGTGATCGAAGCAACTATGCAAATCCCATTCAGATTCTTAATTATTATTTTTCTCTGCTAGACACATTCTTGATTTACATAAACACTGGTCACGCAATGGTGCACAAACATCCTGCAGTGTCAGTGCCCCACCAGGAGATATTTTAGGACACAAGTGCAGACTACTCCTAATATTAAAGGCGGCCCAAAAATTCCAGGAGTCAGGGAAAACAGGCAGCAAACGTATCCTTCTGCTCATCCACCAGATGACATCAGTCTATAAATTCCACAGATGACCATAATAAGCTTTTAGGTGGACCTCCGATTGAATTCCAAGGCAGCAACAAATACAGTTTCATCGTATTCTTAGTTTTTATCCAGTATCTCACAGGATGATAGAGCTTTACATGACAAGACATGTTTCACCAGTAGTCACCACAGGAACATGTTCCATCCTTAAAGTGATGAAATCGTTTAACATCCCTTACAATAATCTCTCTTTTTACTATAACAGAGATAAACTTTGTTACTTCATGGCAGTCACCACAGACCCTCAGGTTCTTTGTGATAAGTAATCTGGTTCCTGGTGCGGTGTTTAAGAGCCCGAAAGCAATGGCAAGTCTCTCACTATGAATACCCAACATTTTCACTTTGACATCTTCTTCAAGATTCTGCAGCACAAAGTCAGTCTTTGGGACATAGCCCATAGCTTTCATCTCATTTTCCAGATTGCATAGAAGTCCCATTATCAGTTCATATTTAGGGTGACTTGTATCATCCATAAGAAAAGCATGGAGTCTCCCGTTTACCTCTACAGCGCTGTAGCCAGGAACTTTTGTCATCCCTGTCATTTTCATAAGCTTCCTTACAGAAGCTGCTTTATCCCACATTTTTGCTGCTGCAAAGAAATTCGCTACCAACACGAAAGTACCTGTGTTCTCGGGAATGAATTCAAGTACCCTGTTTGCTGCCAATTCTCCAATGGAAAATTTCTTATGTTTGTGGCAACCAGATAGAAGGGCAACCCAAACAGCAAGCCCAGGTTTAGTTTCCATAGAAGTGATGAGATCTTTAGCTTCTTCAACTTCACCAGCTCGAGCCAAAAGATCAACTGAACAAGCATAATGCTTCTCAGAAGGTTTAATTTTGTATTCATTAACCATGACATCAAACCAATGTCGGCCTTCCTCCACTAATCCCGAGTGACTCAAAGCTGAAAGAAGAGCAGCAAAAGTTGCATGATCTGGTTCTATCTTGTCCTTCATCTGCTGGAAAAGGGTAAGTGCCTCTTTTCCCTGCCCATGGATCCCATAGCATGCTATAATCGTATTCCAACATATCAAGTCCTTAGAACTGATGCTGTTGTAAATGGCACGGGCACAAGAAATGAGCCCAGATTTAGCATACATGTCAATCAATCCAGTATTTAAAACTTGATCCACGATGACTTTCCTGGCAGCATAACCATGAATTGATCTACCCAATCTTAAAGAGCCAACGTCAGAACATGCTAGAAGTGCACTTACAAGTGAAGCTACATCAGGTGTGAATCCTAACAGTTGCATCTCTATCAGCAGTTGAAGAGCATTAACAGCAAAGCCATTTTGAGCATAGCCAGAAATCAAAGCACTCCAAGTAACAGTATTCCTAAAAGGCATTTTCCAAAATACACGAGTAGCTATCTCCAACTCTCCATTCTTACCATACATATCAACAAGGCTAGTCAGTATATTGACATCCATAGGAAGGGCTCTGCGGATCATATAACCATGAACTGACGAACCCAATTTCGTGTCTGCAATATTAGCAGAAGCCTGCATCAAACCCAACATAACAACACCATCACCTACCATACCTTCCCTTTGCATCCTCCTATACAAATCCACAGCCTCTCTCCCTTTCCCACTCTGTACAAAACCAGTTATCATCGTAGTCCAACAAACAACATCCCTCCTCTGCATTTTCTCAAATACAACTCCTGCTTTATCCATCTTCCCACATTTCGCATAAAGGTTCAAAACAGAGGACCCAACAAAGACATCATTTTCATACCCACACTCAACAACCTTGTTCCAAATCTCTTCACCCTTCGCCAAATCCTGCAATATCGTACACGCCTTAAGTACCACAGTAAAAGTTGAGCTATCAAGTTTGACACCTTCAAGGACCATTTGATTATAAACATTTACAACCTCAAAAGGGAACTCATTTTTTGAATAGGCAATGATCATAGCATTCCAAGAATCTACTCTCCTCAGGGGACTTTTATCAAACAATTTGTGGGCAGATTTGAGATCACCCACTTTGGCATATGATGATATTAATTGGGCAATGGAGTTTCCATGGGAAAATAACCCAGATACTACCATAAGAGCGTGAATTTGAGAAATCAATGCATTATGTTTACATGTCAATAGGAGAGGTTTGAGTTCATGTGGTAACAAGCGCATTTAGTCCACTGGGAATTTGAAGTTCACCTCTTTAATAGCAGGAGTCCGTTGCAATAACTGCTGGTATAAGCACTAAACAGGTAATTGAACTGGAGAGAAACAAATAGACATTTTTAATCGAGAGAAAATTACAACTTTCAACAAAAAATTGTACTCATCCCCAAATCAATTCAAACACCATTAGCAATCCTTGAAGCTTGTTGGAGTGCACATGTCCGAGTTGTCTTTAAACGACATAATCTAGCTTAAGAGCTCACAATTTAGGGCTGCGTATCGGTCCGTTCAGTTTTGAAATTTATCGGTTATCGGTTTGTAATCATACTAAATCGTTATGGAATCGTTAAGATATCAATTTATCGGTTAGTGATGTTATCGTTTCGATTATCGAGTTAACCGTTAACAATTCACACAATTTTTATTGAGAATTACAATACACTAAACACTAATTAACAGAACGCAGTAACCAATAGTCACTAATTAACTTTTCCCTGTTAGTTCATTATTATATAAAACACTTAATAAAACTCCATATTAACCTGAAAAGAGATATCAATATTTTCCAAACTGTCAAACTCAAAAGGATTCCTCATAACAACTAAGCCCATCTCGATATGAACTATAAAGAGAAACCATTACAACACTACTAACGAATACCATTAATGATCATGAGATCATTACTAACAAAAACTTTTTTATTGCAGATTGTAGTATTGCAATATTGGAGGCATATCTCACTGACTCACTTACTGTAATGATAAGATAAAAGCAAGGACTTAAAGTAAGAGAACCAACCATTTGAACCTCACTCTAGACACCGGGGTCGTTTGGTAGAATGTATAAAAATATTATCCAATAAAGTGTATTAGTAATGTAAGCATTAGTAATGCATGTATTAGTTATACTTGTATTAATTATGCATAGACTGTTTCTTATGCATTGTTTGATTTGGTGTATTAAAAATAATATGTATTGTATAAAAATATTTATTTATAAAAGTATCCTTCACAATTATGGTGGAAAAGATGTAAAAGTATTTTTGAGAGGTAATTGAGTCTTTAACCATATTAATGCATGCATTAAATCCTTTGCATTACTAATACCTACCATGGATTTCTAGGTATTAGTAATACACTCCTCAATACAGAATAGTATGTATAACTAATGGAAGCATTAGTTATACATACCATGAAAAAATGCACCAAACAAGGGATTACTAATACATATAACTAATGCATGCGTTATTTTTGCTAATACACTCTACCAAACGACCCCTATAATAATGAGATAAGTGTCAAAAACACACCTAATTTTTTTTTAAGTTTCATATATAAACTATTGAAAGTGTGAATTTCATACCTAAACTATCACTTATTAGTTTGAGAAACACACTTCTCTCTTTTATAACACTCTCATCATAGTGTGTATAAAATAATTTTGAGAAAAACACTCTCTCTTTTACTTAAAAAATTTGTTACATCACACTCCACATAGACAAAATATTTCACCTTGACAAAAATTAAATAAATTAAATATTAGTTTAAATTAAATATTAAAAATTTATTATCCCAAAAAAAAACATTATAAAATAAAATGTAAAAATTTTCTTACTACACCCCATCACTTCCTCTCACCGTACCCCCCCCCCCCCCACACGCACACACATTTTCTTTAGTTTTTTTAGTTTAAATTTCTTTTATAAAAATATTTAATTTTTTTTACTTCATCTTCCCCCTTCCCTCACCTTCAAATACTAATTTAGATATTATTTTATTTTTTTAAAAAAAACTATACCCACTTCACCTAACCCTCCGCTTCCAATTCTTTTTCTTGTTTTGTGTTAGATATATATACATATCGAAAATATGTTTTACTTGCCACCACAAGACTTTTTTTAAAATAAATTTTTTATTTATGTTATATTTGGTACATGAAAAAAATTTCCTAAAAATATATGTACATGTCTAACACAAAACGAGAATAAGGAAAAAGGGTCTAAAAAATACCTGAACTTTGGCCGAAATAGCAGTTACAATACCAAACTTTGATAAGGACATATTACCCCCCTAGACTATTTAATATCGTATTTTAAACATATATATTTGCCCATCTGGTCAAGTGCGTGAAAACACGCCGCATAGGCGCGTAGGGAACCAAATAATTATTGTTAGGCCAATCATTAAATGCCACGTATCAATATAGAGATTAAACTATATCTATTTCTTTTTACCTATAATTCTAATTCGTTTTACACCTTTCTCTTTTGCTGGAATACAAAATCGAAAGACCACCATTGAAGGGCTAGGTAAGCTTTGTATTAAACTTATTATTTTCTTTAATTTCATATTTTATTTTTGGTCTTATTTGTTCTATTGTTATTTAGTGCTTCTATCTTTTCTCTGATTTTTAATTTTTTTTGTTAGGGTTATCCATGGAAGATGTAAAATTGGATTTGAATAGCATTTGCTTTGATAAAGATGATCCAAAGTTGAATGAGGAAGTGCGATGCTTTCACGGTTTGTTGCTCCCTTTGAAAACTTCTTGGTCTGATAATAATCCAGGTAGAAGATTTTGGTCTTGCCCATACTATGGATCACAAAAGTGTAAATATTTTTTATGGCGGGATGATGTGGTTAATGAACGCTCTAAGTTCATCATTCATAAATTGGTGAAGAAAATGAAGGACATGAATGAACTATTAGTTGCCAATGTAAAGAAAATGAAGGAGATGGAAGAAATCATGGCTTTAATGATAGACAAATTACAGAGATGGAAGCTCAATCTGTCTTTACCAAGTTGGAAGAACAATCTAATCTGAAAGAGATGGAAGGAGTGCTTTCAGGTCGTGAAGAGGTGGACAAACTGATTGAAGTGAAGAAGAAATGGAGTAGCTACTTTATCCTTAATAGAATGTTCATGTTGTGTCTCTTAATCATGTATGTTGCTGTTTGGATCAAAATAGGTAGTTGATGTTGCTGTTTGGATCATAATAGGTAGCTGAAGGATTTCTTTATGTTATTGTAGGTTGTTGTTTGAATCAAAATAGTTATTTGAAGATTTCTTTTGGTTGATGTAAGTTTCAAAGTGTTTATGTTTGCTAGTATGTATGGTTAAAGTCAACGAACTTGATTTTGTGTTGGATGCAATATCCTTGTTTCTATGAATGGTTATCGTGTATGTTACTACTTCGAAAGTGTTTATGTTTAATGTAAAATGCATATACAAAACACAATTGGATACAAAGTACAATAGAAAACACAATTGGATTAAAACAAGCAAATGTAACATACATTAGTTGATAAACAAAATCACTGTATCAAGTTAACATAGATGTTCAACTGGAGCATCACAACTTCAAAACATACAAACATGGTAAATAAGATCACATTGTTTGGTGAAATAACTTGCCCACTAACAATCTTACATCATCTTTCATCTAAAAAAACTATCAAAATGTTTAAACTACTTCAATTGTTCCTTGGATTGTGAAGAAGCCTTTTTCTGTCTTTTGTTCACTCTCATCTCATCCCTCATCACTTCAAGTTAATTTAATGTCATTGCTTTTTTTCCCTTCCACCTTACACCAGTTCTTGGTTTGAAACCAAGGTCCCCAGTAACATCAACAGAACTGATAGGCTGTCCAGAACTTGTATGTAATATCCTATTACTTGGCAGTCCTGGCTGTAATATGTAGGAACAAAATTAAGACAACATTAAGGCAACATTAAAGTTAATACAAAGTTAAAAGAGGTTTTAGGACTTACATTGTATGTTGTTAAGGCATTTTTAGCAATAAAAACTCCCATTCCAACCATTCTGGACCTTTTACAAGGTACTGCATTACATTGAGAATGAACAGGTGAAACAGGTGGATTTGGTGGAGCATTTGTAGTGTAACTTTGTTGAATTTTCAAACCATTTATGCAAAGATGTCCTCTTTGGCACTCTTATACCACTTAGAGGGACTTTGAAACCCCTGCCCCTTCCTGGTGCTTGAACAGTTGTGTTACTCCTTCCCCTACCCCTTCCAATGCCTATGCCTCTTCCCCTTGCAGGTGTTGTATCAACCCTTGCAGGTGCTATACTAGCCCTTCCAATGCCTATACCTCTTCCCCTTGCAGGTGCTGTATCAGCCCTTCCAATACTAATGCCTCTTCCCCTTGCAGGTGTTGTATCAGCCCTTCCAATGCATATGCCTCTTCCCCTTGCAGGTGTTGTATCAGCCCTTCCAATGCCTATGCCTCTTCCCCTTGCAGGTGTTGTATCAGGTGATGTGTCTCTTCCTGATGTTGCAATAGGTGTGAAAATCAATTTGTAAAAAGGATTTGAAAATGAAGGGATTCAAGAGTCATACCCTGCCTATAGTTGATGTTGTAGGTGCCTCATTATTTGTTGTTTTTCTTGGCCTTCCCCTAGGCCTAGGAGGAGGTGCATTAGGATTAACATTTCTTGGCATTCCTTTAGGCCTAAGAGGTTCTCCATCAGTAGCAGGTGCTTCATAGTAGTAGTAGGTGTCTTTCTTGGCCTTCCTCTAGGTTTAAGAATTTCTCTAGAAATACCTGCTTCATTAATTGGTCCTGCAGCAACAGAATCCTACAACATCAAATAGATAACAAGTCAAATATCTCAAATATATACCATAAATAAGGAATAACATATAAATGACATACCTTTAATGGACAACTCTTTTTGTTGTGATTTTTCCCAATGCTACAAGTCATGTAAACACCTTTTCTTGGTAATTTTTTCAGACTTTTTTTTTCTCCCAACACTCTTTGTTTCTTACCTTTCTTGGCCTTCCTGGCATAGATTTAACAACTGGTGGTTCCACACGAGGATTTGTTAAATCAGGCCACATTTTCATGTTGGTTACTAGTTGAAGGTAATGACAGTAGGTTCTTAGATAAGTCTCCTTACTGTAGCAATCATCAACATAGTCAATTGGTTCCCAATTCTTGTAAAGAATGGCAGCAATGGCATGTGGACATGGTATTCCTTTGAGCATCAATGATTTACAACTACATGTCCTACTTCTCATATCAACAGTATTGACATAAGATCCCTCTGAAATTTCAAAGCCTCTCTCTCCATTGAATTCAATATGACATTTCATTGACTTTGCTATGTTCTTTTCAAGCACTCTTAATGTCATTGAAGAAATATTTGTTAACCATGTTTCTGGAAATTTATGAAATTGACCTAGTCTATTCATTACTTGTACTCTTATATCCTCAAGCATAGTGATAATAGTTTTATGTCTTGGAGCTAAGATCCAAGCATTGAAGCTTTCATCCATATTATTATCTAGGCTATCACTTAACATCAATCCTAAAGTACATTTTGCACCAAGTTTTTACATCATAGTGAAGTAAATCTGGAACAATATCTTTGTTACCTAGCAATGCCATGTGAGCCAAATTTGCCTTCAACTCTTCCTCAAAGGTGTTTCTTGCACATTTCCAAGATTGATTCATTATTTCTAAACCTCTGTAATCTTTTGCCCAATTAGCAAGAATGTGTCTTGCACACATCCTATGCTCCACCTCTAGTAAAAGATGCTTGACTGTTGATGTAACCCCCTGCAATGAACAAAAAAACATTATTGTTGCAATAATAACAACAATAATGCATTAAACATAAGTAAATTAACCAAAAACATACCTTTTGCATATCTGAAATGAGTGTATAATCTCTTCCATCACCTAATCCCAAGTCATCTATCAACAATTTCAAAAATCATGCCCATGTGTTCTTATTTTCATACTTTACTATACTCCATGCAATAGGCAACATTTGATTATTGACATCTTTAGTCACAACAACCAACAATTGTCCTTTGGTTACACCCTTCAAGAAACATCCATCTAAACCAATACATTTTCTACATCCACCAAGAAAAGCTTTTCTGCAAGCATCAAAACATATATAGAAACTCTGAAAAACCAGCTTACCATTACCTTCAGAATCATCAACTTTTACTACATAAGTGTTACCTAGATTGGTCCTCAACAATTCATCCCTATAGTAAAAAATTCTACCAAATTCTTTCACATGATCACCCATTAGTTCCTGCAATATTTTTTGTCTTGCTCTCCTAGCAATAGTCTTCCCAACATGTATTCCTAACTCACTTCTTATCAACTGTTGAAATTTGAAAATTCTAATGTTTGGTTGCTCACTGATTCTATCTTTGTAGTGCTTATACAAAAACTTAGCATTACGCATGTAATTTCTTGTGGTCTTAACACATGTGTGCCTAGGATTGTAGGTTTTAATCACAAAGTTATTGGTACCTCTATTAAGACTTGGATATAACAACCAAGGACACCCCTCTCTACATCTAACCCTCACCTTTTTTGAGTAATTAGTAAACTTTTCTAACTGGACACCTTTTTAAAGTGAATATTTTGTAACAGCATCCCTAAAATCATTCACATTCTCAAAAACCATCCACAACTGCCACATAACCTTTTCAGCAGTTTTATCAAAAACAATTCTTCTACTTTCCCTCATTGTTTCATTATCTGAATCAGTTTCAACACTATAAGCATCAGAACTACAATACACATGCTCATCCCCAACAACTTTACCTTTTAAATTTTTATCAACAGGTTCTGGCTCATCAAACCCCACATCTGGACCAACTTCAGCAACTGGAACTTCTTCAAGGTCTTTTGGTACTGTTTTTTTTCTCTTCCTCCTTTGATATGACCTCCTCTCAGCCCTTAAGTTTATATTTTCTTCATGGACATCACTTTCATATTCAGCATCACCTTCATGGAATAAATTTTTATGGTCTGAATCTGAACTATTTTCAGTTGACTGGTCTGAATATAGCACTGGAAAGTCATCCTCAACAACAAGATATTCAATAGTTGGATTAAATGTTGGTTGAGTAGGTGCACCAGTCTCAGGCTCAACAGTTGCAGTAGTAGTTGATGCTTGAGTAGGTACAACAGCCTCAGGGTCATCAATTGGAGAACTTTGAGAAGCTACAGGTTGAGTAGTTGCAACTACTGGTTGAATAGTTGCAGCTTCAAACTCATTTTCATTAATATCACCAACTGATGTGAAACAAGAAGATAGAAATAAAATATAAATAAAACAAGATAGATAAAAGAGATAGACACAATTAAATTCAAGAAACTAAGAGATGTAATGGTGAAACTAACCAAAAACACCACTTAATTGAGAAATAAAAGCACCTAATCTATTAGAATCCTCAAAAAAGTAATAACCTTACTTGCAAATTCTAGGACAAAATGTTGAAGTTCAACAAAGGGCTTCCAAACTCTTACAAGAGGCATAACATGTCCAAAAAACCCTTATGAAACCCTAATATCTACTATTTATACTAAAAATTAAAATAGTGAAGAAAGACTCAATTGCCCTTCATTAAAATTACAAGGTAATTAAAATGGTAGAGCACTTAATATATTAAATATCTTCAAGTCTTCCATGTTGGAGCCTTCCAAAGGTTCCATCTTCATCCATAAAGCTTGCAATGCTTGAAGGTCCTTAGCTTGACTCCTTGTGAAAGGCCTCCTTGAAATAGTGTCACTTTGATCTATATCATACTCCCCTTCTTCAAAAGAATTCGTCCTCGAATTCGCCACAGCTACATCAAAAAGAGATAAATCACTAACATTGAAAACATTATGGACCAAATACTCACTTGGTAAGTCTACTTTGTAAGCATTATCCTCAATCTTCTCAAGCACTTGAAAAGGTCCATCTCCTCTTGGCATAAGTTTGTTCTTCCTTTTGCTTGGAAATCTTTTCTTCCTAAAATGAACCCATACCCAATCACCGGGTGCAAATGTGACTCGCTTTCGTCCCTTGTTGGCTCTTTTGGTTGCATCATTGTTGGCCTTCTCAATTCACATTCTTACTTTCTCATAGATGTTCTTCCTTAGCTTTTGCATCTATACTCACAATAACATCTTTGGGTAAAGGAGTTAAATCTAATGGAGTCAAGGGATTAAAGCCATAAACACACTCAAAAGGGGTTATGCCAATAGATATATGAATAGTTCTATTATATGCAAACTCAATTAATGGCAATTGATCCTCCCAAGAATTTAAATTCCATTTAACCATAGCCCTAAGCATGTTACCTAAGGTTCTATTAACCACCTCGGTTTGACCATCCGTTTGGGGGTGACAAGAAGTAGAAAATAGTAACTTAGTTCCCAAATTTCCCCACAAACACCTCCAAAAATGACTTAGAAATTTTGAATCTCTATCACTAACAATTGTTTGGGGAACACCATGCAATTTCATCACATTATGAACAAATAAGGTAGAAACATGAGATGCATCATCACTTTTATGACAAGCAATAAAGTGAGCCATTTTAGAAAATCTATCCACAACAACAAAGATGTTATCCTTAACCTTCTTAGTCCTTGGGAGACCAACAACAAAGTTCATGGAAATATCTAGCCAAGGGCCACTAGGAATAGGCAAAGGGGTATACAACCCATGGGTTGGGTACAAGCTTTAGCATGCTTACAATCCGAACACCTAGCACAAATTCTTTCCACATCTCTTATCATCTTAGGCCAAAAGAAATGTTCACTAAGAATAGCTAAGGCTTTTTGACACTCCAAAATGACCCATCAAACCTCCATTGTGTGCCTCTTTCACTAACAACTATCTCCATGAGAACATAGGTACACAAAGCTTTCCATTCCTAAACAAATAGCCCTCCTTCAACTCAAACCTAGGAGTTCTAGCTTCATTACCCTTTTTAACAACTTGTACACACCTATTCAAGCTCACTTGACACTCCCCAAAGACTTTTTTCAAAATCATCATCATTAGAATATAACTCCTTCAAACTCTCAAAACCCATCAATCTAGAAGTCAAGGTATTCATCAAAGCATATCTTCTAGATAAAGCATCCGCCACAATATTCTCTTTGCCTTTCTTAAAATTAATCACATAAGGAAAAGACTCAATAAATTATATCCATTTGGCATGCCTTATTTTGAACTCTAATATGCTTCAAAGCCTCATGATCGGTTCTAATCACAAACTCCTTAGGCCACAAATAATGTTGCCAATTCGATAAGGCTCTCACTAGGGCATAGAGTTCCTTATCATAGGTAAAATATTGCAATGGAGCTCCTTTTTAACTTTCTCACTAAAGTAAGTTATGGGTTTTCCTTCTTGCATCAAGACAACACCAATGCCTACTCCACTAGCATCACACTAAATTTCAAATATCTTCTCAAAATTGGGAAGTTGAAGTAAAGGAGTGGAACTAAGTTTCTCCTTTATGATTTTAAAGGATTCCTCTTGTTTTATACCCCAAATGAAAGGCTTTTCCTTTTTGATGACCTCGGTTAGAGGAGCGGCTAGAGAACTAAAATTCCTCACAAACCTCCTATAAAAACTTGCCAACCCATGAAAGCTTCTAACATCACTAATGTACTTAGGGGTTGGCCAACTCCTAATAGCCTCTGTTGACACCCAATTTTGACCCTCTACGATATGGATAAATTTTCGAACTTTTCCAATTTCAAAAGATTTAGAATAATTAATTTTATAAAAAAATCAAATATTTTTTCAAGTTATTTTCAAGTAATTTTAAGCATTTTTATAATTTTTAAGATAATAAATATGATATTTTATATAATTATGTGTATATATATTTTATGGATATTCGAGAATCGTTTCAAAAAGATTTAGTTTTACTTAAATAGTTGGTTAATTGGTTTAGTTAATTAATGCTTATATTTTTGAGTTATTAGTTTATATTTAAGTTAATTCTTTTATTTCGTTAAAATTAACCTCTCAAAGGTATAAGTAGACATTAGTCTTGTTGGTTCGGGCGGTAAGGCCCTGGGTAAGTAGGCGCCACAACGGCTCGGTCATATCTCCCGTAAAATTTCTAAAAATATTTTACAATAGAAATTGGGACAAAATTTTTGAGTGGGGCTCAAAAATTCTCAATAAGAAGATCTCTCCAACAAGTCAAGACTGAAGTTACATTGAGAATTGTAATTGGGATAGAATTTTTTAGAAGATCTCAAAATTTCCATGATTCGTTCATCGATGGTTCAAGATACACCAAGACAGTTAACTGGGACATAAATTTTTAAGGATGACCTCAAAAATTTCAATAGGGTCCATTCGAAAGTTTAGAACAACTTTGAATACCTCTAGCATGATTAGAAGTTTAGACGTAACTTCAAATGATCCTCATGTCCATTATGAGATCAGCAGTAAATTTCTACAATCTTCAATATTTCAAGAGTCGGATCACCCAAACTTCAAGAATCTTCAGAATCTTTTCAACGAGTTACTAGATAAACCTCGAAGCATCAATCCAAAGGCATTCATTTAAGCTTGACGTGACATGATACTTGGCAGTATTCTTTTTTTCCCCAAATATTTCTTATTGAAAACCTATGTTCCTGAAAAATCTTTTCTATATGTTTCAAATGTTTTACATAAAATGTTTTGTCTTATCTATCAAGAAGCGGGAGATCAGAGCAATAAACCGAAGATATCAAGACAAAGAGCAATTAACCAGAGATAAGAAGACAAAGAGCCAACAATCGAAGAAATCAACATAGATCAATTCACTTAAAACTAATAAATTTTCTGTGGATGTAGGAAATGGTTTAATGTTTCTGATTCCAAAAGAAGTCATTGGGGATATGAGTAACATTGTTTTCGCTCAAATCCTCAACAAGACAAGTGAACATACAAATGTTCGAAGGTAAAACAGAGGAACAAATCTTTATCATCTTACTAATGGATCATCTTCATCCTACCGACGGATCTTTATTAGCATAATCCTATCGGCAGATCTTTATTATCATCATCCTACCAATGGATCTTCATCAATATTATCCTACCAAAGGATCATAATCACTATCCTACCAATGGATCGTCATCCTCCTACCGACGGATCTTTATCATTATCATCCTATCGACAAATCGTTATCATCTTCATTATTATTATCCTATCAATGGATCAACATTATCCTACCAATGGATCATTATCATTATCCTACCAATGGATCATCAACGTTATCCTACCAATGGATCAACATTATCCTACCAGTTGATAATTAATATCATTCTATCAATGGGTTAACATCATCCTACCGACGGATCTTCATTATCATTATCCTACCAATGGATCATCAACGTTTTCCTACCAATGGATCAACATTATCCTACCAATGGATCATTATCATTATCCTACCAATGGATCATTATCATTATCCTACCAATGGATCATCAACGTTATCCTACCAATGGATCAACATTATCCTACCAATTGATAATCAACATCATTCTATCAATGGATTAATATCATCCTACAGACGGATCTTCATTATCATTATCCTACCAATGGATCATCAACGTTTTCCTACTAATGGATCAATATTATCCTACCAGTTGATCATCAACATCATCCTACCGACGGATCTTCATTATCACTATCCTACCAATTGATTATCATTATCCTACCAATGGATCGTCAACATTATCCTACCAATGAATCAACGTTATCGTAACGAAGATTCTTTAGCATCATAGCATCATCATTCTATCGATGGAGAAACATCATCATCCTATCATTATTGGTATCCTATCAATGAAGAATCATTATCCTATCAATGGAGCATCAACATCATCATCCTATCGATGGAGCATCATCATCATCCTATCATGTAGCAACATTATTCTACCAATGGATCAACATCATCCTACCAATGGATTATCGTCATCTTACTAATGAAAAATCATCATCATTATTTTCATTTGCAAGAACGTCATCAAGAGAGCCATCAACATATTACATAAGTTTATTTCTTATTACATCATATAAAAAAGAAGAGTACATTGAAGAATTGTATTGCCAATATGCGATATAAGCTTTATTTGCTCAACGTCAAATTGAAAGAAAGTTGACGTCAATTATTTGAAGGGCGCAGCTAAGTGTCCACACGGTAAAAAACACTATCTCCCCATTTGAATCACATTTTTTAGACTAATGAGTGTTATCTCAGTCTTTGACGAGAGCATCCGAAAGGATGAATTCTCAAAACAAACCACAGGTGCGGACGACATAAAAGAGGATGCAGCACAACGTGGAACTTTTTCTTAGCAGCAAACCAGGACATAGTCCAAAGAGGAGTGCCAAACTCTTAGGACGCGAGCAGATGAGCGACTTCCACCACAATCAAACCACACCCCTGTCAGAAGGCATGTGGATTTTTCTTTAGGTTTCCTAGTTTCAGTTTCGCATCCGAAAATTTAGGCGTTCACCGGAGACATCATTCCAATCTGAGTGACAATGCACCAAGAGCATTAGAAATTATGTATGTGTGAATTCTTATTTATGGGTGTGAATCATGCCACATTCATGGCTGAGAGGTTGCCTCCTTTTCATACTCGACCTTTGTCACTCTTCCAGAACCAAAGGATATCTTAGCATACTAAGGTTTCCTTTTAACCTATCGAGTCGAACTACAAACAGCCTGATTCTCTAAGTTGAGGCATATGTAGGTGAGATCAGTGTTGAAAACTCGGTTGTACTCCAACATTCGCTCTTAAATCTTACTCCCAAGTGTTTCGATTTCTCCATAATTCGATATCGGGATGACTTTTGAATTCTTTCAAAATCGTGCGTCAAATCAAACATATCAAACTAAAAGTTGCCTGAATTCTCATATATCCTGAGATATGTAGAAAACCCATTTTCAGGGTTCGGTCATGACTCCTAAAGTCCGTACCAAAAGTCCCTTTCAAAAGGATAAAGATGTGTTGGTCAAAATTGGATTTGTCAATTTCATTTGCCTCAAATTTTTTCATTAATCCAAGTCAAACGAGGGACAGGTGTTGACACACCCAATTTTGACCCTCCACGATATGGATAAATTTTCGAGTTTCTTCAATTTCAAACGATTTAGAATAATTAATTTTATAAAATAATTCAAATATTTTTTCAAGTTATTTTAATCATTTTTATAATTTTTAAAATAATAAATATGATATTTTATATAATTATGTGTATACATATTTTATGGATACTCGAGAATCATTTCAAAAAGATTTAGTTTTACTTAAATAGTTGGTTAATTGGTTTAGTTAATTAATGCTTATATTTTTGAGTTATTAGTTTATATTTAAGTTAATTCTTTTATTTCGTTAAAATTAAGAAGCTCGTTAATTAACCAATATTAATTCTTCTTGTTTAAATCTTAGCCAAATTCCCTAAATTAAACTCAATTTTACTAACTTTTTAATTCCCGTGGCCATAAATTCAAATCATGTGGCTATTTTATAGTCCCTTTCTGACCAATGCATTCAATTCTTACTGAAACCAATTTTGAGCCTTTCTTTAAATTTCCAGCAGCCCAATGCTCATCATCTAACCCAAACAATTCCCCAAAAACCCAGCCCACAACAATACCAAAAGAAACCAGCAACAACCAGCGATCCAAATATACATACAATAATACCAAAATCGACATGTACCCGTGTCTTCTTCCCCAGAAATTCAACCTAGTGAAGAACGTTGTGAATCAGTGAGCGAAACCCAGAAATCGCAACAGCATCAGAGCCCAAACCCGAGCCCAGCCTGCACGTCTCCACTCTCCCTTATCCTCCGTATGAGAATCTTCCAGTTGGAGCAATCTCGCGCAAGAATCGTCCTTGCTCAAAGAATCGGACGTCTCTCCTCTGCTGTCCGTTGTGAGATTGCACAAGTTTGGTATATGATTCGAGCTGGCAACTTTATCTATTCCTTGGAATTGTAATTTTGAATTGGGAATTCCAAAAATTCATCTATTTTCCCCCTCTTTTGTACCTTAGTCTCCTCTATAAAAGATCTTCTCTTTTTCATTTTTAGGGGTTGAGGGAAATAATTGAAGTGAGACCGTGAAAGGAAAAAACACAAAAAAGAATTGAAAATCAAATATAGAGAGGAAAAACAGAAGTATATTTTAGGGTGATAACTCTTATATAACTAAAGTTTCTGAGTTCATTACTTTGAAGTTTAAGCTTTCATCGGAATTCTCTGTTGCTGGTGGTGGAAAGCTTTGCTCCGCTCGAATTCTCAATTCGCTGCTTCAAAAGAGGTATAGTTTCTTTACCTTTAGCTTTTCCTCTGTTTATTTTGGAATTTAGAATATTAGAAGTTGTTAAGTGAAATGGTGAAGTGATATTTCTTAAATCAGTTTCTCGATTTTATTCTGAAAGCTAGCTGAATCTCTATCTTGTTTCGTTCGAGTTGTTTGATGTTCGTCTGATTTCATGTTTGAATAAATCGGCTATACATATGTGTTTTCTTTACTGTACAGCCATGGCTTTAGGTTGTTTTTCCTCTCTGTTCATTATACTTTGGCTTAGACTCTCATTGTATTAACCCAATATTGTAGAATTCGTATTTGTTCTTGTGTAGCTTGAGTATTATTTAGGTCCTGTTTTGCTTCGACCCATGACAATGTGATTATTTCTTATCGTAACCTAGAGGTCTTTAATGTCATTTACATCTTTAACATCAAAGTTTCCAGCTCCTCTTTAGTAAATAATTTGTTCGTTCCTTGTGATGCCTTGTCTTTGTTCTAGTTATTGTTCGAAACATTTGATTTCCTAATTGCTAGTTTCCTTTTGTATTCACTCTCTCTAGTGTAGCATTGGTATTTCCGAACCTCTTTAAATAGTTTCGCTGCTCTTTTCAAGGCCAAATGCTCTATAAAAATTGAGTTCTTCCTTGCTAATTTAGCCTCTCCTTATTTCGAAATATATTTCAATCTAGTTCGGATTTTTTAACATTACTTATCTTAGTTTTGTATGCCCTTTTGTCTTTTTTAGCTTGCTACTTGCCTTTATTCGAATGTTATATTCGTAAGTACATCCTTACTTTGGGGTTACCTGCTGCTTCCAGTGTATAACAATTTTTTAGAAAACAATTATTCCTTCCTTATCATGTGTTACTACCTCAATAAGATGCCACCATCAGCCTATTAATGTTCATTTATTTTCATGGAGTTTAACATGTTTTTGTTCCTTTTGCTATGTTAATAACAATTAATGCAGTAGTACTCTCACATTCCTCTTTATTAATTGTTAACCACTAAGTGTGTTTCTCTAAGTAGAATCTGGTCTTTTCTTTATTTTATGCTTGTTACATCAAATATGTTGGATACATGGTGTTGCATCTTCATATTCAGAGTTAGGTCCCTCGTATTATTATCATGAGTATAGGTCAATTTTCTTGCTGTTTGCTTTGGTATCATTGACTCTTTTAAATTATACCCGAGATTCCATGATAAACTTTTAATTCGTATATTTTATTTTGTTTATGCATGAACTCTCTCGGATTGAGTCATTTGGACTCCACATGTTCTCCCTTGCATCTCGAAATAGGACAAGGAGACCCAATTCCTCTTTTATCGAGTCATCCAGCTATAAAAATTGAAGAACGGGTTCCCCAAAAAATTGAAGAACTGGAATTGGTGTTGATCTGGGATTGTATACACCTAGTGTATATAAAAATCGAGAAATGGGTTCAAAGGCCTCCAAATTAAGTTCTTGTATTTTGTTATTTTGGGCCTAAGCCCCTCGCATTTTAATTAGAGCAACTTTCACATATAGTAAACACAAAAATCATATTTGTATGTTATAGTTATAGTTTGCATAATTGCGCTCCATAGCAAACATAAATATGTATATTTCGCTATACATATATAAAAGAAAGAAGTTGTATAATCTTCTTTGGTATACATATACAAAAGATCAATTGTATAATCTGTGTTTGTATAAAGCGAGAAAGAGAGAAAGACAAAAGAAAACTGTGTAGGGGAAGATCGTATTTGTATAATCATAAGTGTATATGACGAAAATATATGCATTTCTATTTGTATATACAATTTTCTCTTGCTTTATACAAACACAAACACAATGTATACATTTGGATTTGTATAAAGTGAGAGAGGCGAGTGAGCGAGCGAGATCTGGGAGAGTGGCGAGCGAGATTTAGGAGAGGGGAGAGAGGGGAATGAAAATATAGGTATATATACTTTTTTCTCTCGCTTTATACAAATACAAACACATTTTATACATTTGCGTTTTTGTATAAAGTGAGAGAGGCGAGTGAGCGAGCGAGATCTGGGATAGTGACGAGCGAGATCTGGGAGAGGGGAGAGAGGGGAACGAAAATATATGTATATATACAATTTTCTCTTGCTTTATACAAACATAAACGCATTTTATACATTTGCGTTTGTATAAAAAGCGAGAGAGGTGAGGGAGAGAACGAGAGTGGCGAGCGAGATTCACCAGGAAAGAGGCAAAATAGCAACAGTTTGCTATGGGGTACAATTAAATCAAACTATATTTCTAACATTTAATTTAAATTAATAGTTTGCTATTATATACAATTTTCCCTTTTAATTATTGTTATTTTGTTAGTTTAGGACAAGTACCAATTGTAAGAATTGGGCTTGAAGCCCAATAGTAAAATTAGTTAACTTTAGTTTCTCTAAAACAGGTGCAAATGGGCTATAACGCCCAAAATAAAATTAGGCCCAAGTACTGTCCCAGGCGGACAGAAAACCAGACTTGGGCCCAAGTTTCTCTTCTTTTTTTTATTGTGTTTGTTTACTTGTTATTATGTGCTATTAATCTTAAGGTTTCAAAAATTCAACTCTCCAAAAGACACCCATTTTTAATTAAATACTTAAAATTTAATAAATTATTTATCATTTATTTGACTTTAAAAAATAAATTTTGCAAAATATTTTTACTTAGGTAATATCATAATATTTCCTTTCCCCCCTTTAAAATGATCTTAAATTTCAAAATGGTTCATTCTCTCAATTTGAATTAAATTGCTTATTTTAAACAAAATTAGCCAAATAGTTAATTATCGGATAACCGCTTGTTAGTGGGCATTTCAGGTGTTTTCAAACCCTTCCTGAAATGCTAATATGAACTCCGAACGTCCTTAAAATATTTTCATTAGATTTTCTGTTTTAATCTTTTGGAAAGAATAGTTTTCTTAATTTTACTTTAAAAATTAAGTGGCGACTCTAAAACCAGTCATTGTTTCTTCTTTTTTTAATAAAACAGAGACCTTCTGATCATCATCCACCTCAACTCCACTTGAGCTTACAACAAAACCAAGGAAAACAACACGGTCCGCACAAAAAGAACACTTCTTAAAATTCACATACAACTTTTTATTTCTCAACACATCAAAAATCAACCTCAAATGTTGCACATGATCATCCAAGCACTTGCTATAAACCAAAATATCATCAAAATAAACCACAACAAAATCATTAACAAACGGTTTATGTACGTGATTCATTAGTCGCATAAAAGTGCTTGGTGCATTGGTTAGCCCAAAAGGCATCACCATCCACTCATATAATCCAAATTTAGTTTTGAAAGCGGGTTTCCATTCATCTTCGGATTTCATTCGAATTTGATGGTATCCACTTCGCAAATCTATTTTAGAGAACAAGGTAGAACCACACAATTCATCTAGCATATCATCAAGTTTAGGAATAGGATGTCGATATTTTACCGTAATTCTATTAATGGCACGTCAATCTACACACATCCTCCATGAACCATCCTTCTTGGGCACTAGAATCACGGGCACTACACATGGACTTAAACTTTCTCTTATCAATCCTTTTTCCAAAAGTTCCTCAACTTGTCTTTGCAATTCTTTAGTGTCTTGAGGGTTGATCCTATAAGCGGCTTTGTTGGGTAGTTGAGAACCCGGTACAAAGTCAATTTGATGTTCTATTCCCCTCAAAGGAGGCATTCCAGTAGGCATTTCTTCTGGAAATAGATCTTCATAACCTTGCAACAAAGAAGAAACAACACTTGGCAAAAATAAAGATGTTAGTTCACTATTTGAAAGCAAAGAATATCCTTTAGGTTTAATAAGTATGACTTGAGTATCATCCTCAATGTTTAGCTCTTTCATGCTCTCTTGATTTTGCAAAATCATGCACATCTTTCCTTTTTCTTTGACCTTTTGTTTTTCTTGCTCATTTTTTTTTTTTGTGATAATTCATTCTCACTTGAGCTCTCAACCTCTCTTTTTCCTTCTTTTGAATTATCATTTTTCACTCCCTTACTCTCCTTTTTTTTTCTTTCAACTCTCCCATTTTTCTATATTCCTCTCCCACTTGAAAAGGAGAAAGAGGGTCAAGAATGTGCTTTTTACCATCCTTAACAAATGCATATTTATTGGACCTTCCATCATGTTTTACCCCTACATCATATTCCCATGGCCTTCCCAACAATAGATGACAAGCTTGCATAGGTACAACATCACAAAGCACTTCATCATGGTAGCTTCCAATCTTGAACTTTATCAAAACTTTCTTGGTCACCTTGAGTTCACCACATTCATTGAGCCATTGCAACCTATAAGGTTTTGCATGCCTTCTTGTTGGAAGCTTCAATTATTCCACCATAGATACACTAGCAACATTTGCACAACTTCCATTATCAATGATAAAGAAACATAATTGCTCTTGAACCCTACACCAATTATGAAACAAATTTTCCCTTTGATCAAGATCTTCCCTCGCTAGAGCACTCATACTTCTCCTTACAACAAGAACAAGTTTTCCATCATCATTAATTTCTTCTCCATCCCCTTCTCCCATAAATTCATCACTATTATCATCCTCTCTATGGTCATCCTTAGATTCATCTTCCGTTTGATAACCGCCATCATTCAATGCAATGATAGTTCTTCTATTAGGGCTTTCATTTGCTTTATGTCCATATCCTTGACATTTAAAACACTTTATTTTAGATGGAGTTTCAAGTTTAGATTTGTTACCTAAATCCTTGTAGTCCATCTTTGGTTTGACTTTGTCAAAATTGGACTTGAACTTTTGCTTTGCACCTTTGGAGTTGTCCCAAGCAGGAGATGATTTCCAAACTTCTTTATTTTTTGCCCATGAAGAAGAAGAAGATTGCACTCTTGATTTGTTTTCATTTTGATGTTCCTCCTCCTTGAGTACCATTTGATAAGCTTCATATAAAGTAGGAAGACGATGCAATTCTAATGGTTGCCTTATCTCTTTATTTAAGCCCGAGATAAATCTTTCCACAAGATTCATCTCTCCATCATTGACATTAGCTCGAAGCCTAGTATGCTCTAGCTCCTCATAATACCCTTCCACACTCTTGCTTCCTTGTTAAAGATTGTAATACTTTTTTAGTGTATCTTGTTCATAATTTTGACCCACAAATCTTTCTCTCATTCTTCTTTTCATGTCATTCCAATTTGTAACAAAATTTCTATTCACCAAAGCATCCCTTTTAATTTTCTCCCACCATGTAGAAGCAAAACCCTCAAGGTGACTTATAGCATAATACATTTTTTTTTAACATTTCTCACATTGTTGAGATTATATTGTCTTTCGAGCTTCACTATCCAATCAAGGTATTCATTTGGGTCACTACTTCCTTTGAAAAATGGAAGTGTAACCTTGATGTTGTTGAATCCTCGATCTTCATCATCATTCTTTCGATTGTATTCTCTACCATCAACCGGATGCCAACCTCCATTTCCTCCTCTTCTTCCTCTCCCACCTAACCTCTCTTGTTGAGCTTGATCGTCTATTCCATAGCCATAATTATCACCATCAAAAGAATCATGCTCTTCAAGGTTATGTTGGGCTCTCATTTGAGGTCTAATTACTTGTGGTGGAAGATTTGCTTGTTGGGGGGGGGGGGGGGGGGGGGGGGGGGGGGGGGGGGGGGGGGGGGGGGGGGGGGGGGGGGGGGGGGGGGGGGGGGGGGGGGGGGGGGGGGGGGGGGGGGGGGG
>JAJOOH010011813.1:0-48701 GCA_029582605.1 Solanum gracilifrons | reverse complement strand
TTTAGCATACCTGGGTTACTTCGTGGACTTTTTTAGGGACGTCAAGAATTGGTTTAGGCTTGAATGAGTCTTTGTTATCTTCTCGAAGTTTCTTCACCTTCTCATGGATGTCTCTAATATTAGCTGCAAGATCCCTAACCACTGCCAGATGAGAGACATCGAAGAATCTTCCAACTTTATTCTTATCTCGATGAAGCTTCGCTTGAACCAGAAATTTATCAATTGTATCCTCAGATTTATGTACCAATTTTTGAATTTCTTTCACCAATTGATCCCATAAACTGCTCTCGCTGTGGAATTTAGCAGCATCGTCAAGGAATGCTTTCAGGCGTTGCACTTCTTCCAGTAAATTTTTGAATTCATCGTCTACGCCTTTTATCAGATCTATATTTTCGCTTAACAGCTGCAATAAATTCTCTACGAGAAAATTCACTACAGCATCCGCCATTGGATCGATGTTACAAAATTGGATTACAAACGAGATAAGAGAAGGGAAGAAGAGGTTCACTAATTCATCGAAGATAGTTGCCGTATATATGAACAAAGGTAAAATGAAAAATTAAGTTGACTTTATTTTTGAATTTTTTAAAGTTTAGTCTTTCTTAATTCTAATTTTAAATAAATGCACCGGCTAGGTAACAATAATTTAACAAATATAATAGAATAATGCTAGTTGTTTGCCCATAATTTTCATAAATATATTTGCAAGTGGACACCATTAATTGGTCTCTGGCAATTCAATATTTGTAAGGTAGTTTCTTGGCAATTTGGATATTATTTTTTTAAGTTCTTATGGAAAAATTGTCTAAGCTATATATTATTATATAAGGAGATCATTCATCTCTTTTTCATGTGATATGAAAATTTTTAACATCCTTTTTTACGTTCAATGCTATAATTTAATTTGGGAATCTATTATAAGTAAGATAAAATAAATTGAGATGAATTTTGATATGATACCAAATAAAGAAATAGATCTTGATTTTAAGTCAAATCTAATTCAATCCAATAAATTAAAAGGTGTGACATAAATTCATACAGAAGAAATATTAAACCTAATTCAATTCGACAAATTAATTCAAAAGTGAACAACAACATGCCCAGTTAAATCTCACAAATTGGTTTTGAGAGGATAGAATGTAGACAAACTTTATCACTACGTGATGGAGGTAGAAAAACTGAATCTGAAAGACCATCGGCTCAACCGCTCAAGCGAAAGAAAAAGGGCGATAGTAAAGAAAAGATAGTAAATAACATAAAACGGTGCCAAATCTATCAGAAAGGAGCAAAAACAACAAGCGATAATCAATAAACAATTAACTCAAAAAGTGAGAAAGTGCTTAAAATAATAGTTAGACTCAATTATTGTGCCCAATTGAGTGTGGCATTCCATGCAATGAAACTAATTAGTCATTTTCCCTTTCACTAGTGATTTGAGGGGACCTCTAAATTTAAGGTTATGACTAGGACTACCAACAACTAGATTAAAGTTTTGGAATATTTAGTCTATTCATTGGTAAATTAATACAAACAAAAACACTTTCAAGTCTTGGAAGAAAAATATAAGTGCAAAGCAACGAACTATTAGTCGTTTGGACAAAAAAAAAAGAGTCCAAAGCAACGAAATAAATATATTTATCGTTTGGACTGATTGAAGCCATCACTTTATCTCGCAATACTGCAAGCTTGAGTGTACACATAACACATGGTTCACTTCTGCTTCTATAGGAAGTTTCTATTAGATGTCTCTTGATTGTGTTTATACGTTGGGTTACATATGATCGTTTAAATAATTTATGGAATATTTAGACTTTAGTTGAATTAAGCTAACAATATGTATTCATGATTTGGATCTTCTATGAATTATATATTTTCTTTTGAATGATTTGCCTGACAATGGTAACTCTAAGGGAGGGTTTAGCTCATTAGGTGTTGATCGTGACTAGTGAGAATGAACAGTAATAATTTACATATTTAGAAATAAAAAATAAAATGATCAAATATGTTTCTCAAAATTCAACTCCAAAGAAAAAAAAATTACATGATCAAAAGTCTCCTAAAAAATTTAGAAATTGTGGAGCTAGTCCTCCACATTGTCGAAGTTTTTATCCTTTCTATATATTAAAAATAAAATAGTGGCATCAATGGTGGTGTAGTGGTGAGATTGCTCCACCTTAAATAAATGTCTCGGATTTGAGCCCTGAGTAATCGAAATAATCGAACTTCGATGAGAATATGTAACATCACGTGAAAATTTTTTTTAAAAAAAGATAGCAAAGAAACTACCTTAACATCAATATGCCTCAATACACTAGATTAGGGATATTTACTTGCAAACCTTTTTCGGAAAGGGTGGAAATATACCTCTCGTTAACAAAATGATGTATATAGGTCTAAATCGTCTAATAACTAATATATATATATATATATATATATATATATATATATCATTTTCGTTAACTATAGACCTATATTTGCGTAATTAAGAAAATCATCTACTATTATTGTAATTTGAGTGAATTTTTATATATAAATTTATGTTCCGGCCGCATTTAAAATATAGAATTCATATGACAACATACGAGGTTTAAATTAACAAACAACAACCAATTCACAGGAATAACTTGATTATATAATGACTTTGGCTTAATAATTGAATTAAGTCCATGATTGAAGGTTATATATAAATTAATTATAAGTAGCATCATCATTTGCAATTTATTAATTTTACTTACCGCTAGAATTGGATCTTACAAGGTGCCTTTCACATTGCCAATTATGATAATAAAATAAAATAACAAAGTATAACTAGCTGTACACTATTTTTATTTTATAGAGGTTCAACGACTTGACAACGTGTGATATAATGGGGACAAGGAGTACTAGGTCAACTTTGTGATGATCATGAGTTATACTGGTGAGTATGATTATATACAGTCAAATTAGTTGATCAACTTAGTATTTTTAATCTTAATATTTAAGCATATCCAATGAATAAAATAACAGGTCTTGATTTTTAAATGAGTTTTGACCCTTAATTTGTCATTTAGCAATTGAGCTCATGTTGCATCTTTCTTCTTTTTTTTTTTCAAAATTTGACATAATTTTATCTATTTAATAATTTATTTGTTTGTAGAAATGATATATAGGGACTAGGTCGAGATGTCGTCAGGACAGGTGATAGAGGCGCGTAGAATGGATATGATAGGCGGTACCATATGGTGGTGTGTGCAGGCTAGGGATCGGAAGGGGGGGGGGGGTGGCGGCTTAGGAGAGGTAAAAAGCTTAATAGAATTTAGAGTGTTCAAATACGACTCAGCTATCTCCTCAAGAGTGTGTGACTGTTGGGGCTTTATCAACCCTTCCGCTATCCACAGACGAATCAATTTCAAAGCCCGGAGGAAAGACACCACAATACAAAAAGCACATATGCACTTGTTGAGGCAAACGATTGTAACTCATCTCTACAAATATACACCACAATCTTTATTCTCTTTATAAAGATATTCGGACAATGGTTTGTCCAAGTTCAACTCGACAGGACAAGCTTTGCCAAAAACTCTTTACCAACAATTCAAAACTTTCATTTTCATTCAAGAATTTCAGATTATGAGGATCTGGATTGGCATACGAAGCCAGATATCTGTCATGATTCGATGCCACTTTTTGTTTCTTAGGAAAACTCTCTTTACAACATCAACAACTTCTGCTTCCCACACAATGAGATAGACATCTCCCTCTTTTACTTATAAAATCACTTATTACCTTAGCTAATGTCTCCTCATCCTCATTGGCATGATCTCCTATGCGTTTCGTGAAGAATCATAAGAAGAATATCCTTTATTCTGTAATCACGACCGACGTAAACCCAAAGTAATTAGTTATTACTAGGTGATGAAGTTAGCGTGCGTAGGAAATGATCTGATTATATAAAAAAAACAAGATACACAAACGAGTGTATCTAAGTTATAACTCTTTAAAAATAACCAATATCATTACAAAGATTATACAAACTAAATACTTGAGATTCATAACATGTCTTTGAACGATTAGTAGACCACACAAACCCAAAGGTCAAATCATGGAGAGACTTATTATTATTAACTTGAATAAACAAAAGACAAGAAGCTTTCTTCATTGTAATGGATTACAGAAAATATGCATGAGACACAGTGACATGACCATATTAAAGAGATCTGTCCATGATCCCGGGCTCCCAGTAAAGTGTCTTGATCAAACTTCCCTGCAATAAAAAGGAGAAGTGTTTCAGATAAGTTTTAAAACTACCGCACAATTCTATATTTTAATGGACATGAAGTCTCTGTGAATACGATATTTGAACTCATAATCCTATACTACTTGTACAACCATGTGCACTTGTGTGTGCATTTGGACACAACAGGAGCCATGTAAAATGAAATGAAAAGAGCATGTACAATGGAGATTTATAATCATTTCAAGACAAAATAAATTCAACTGACCTTTTCACTTCACTGAGTGGCCCTGGGATCAGCTTCAAGCCGGAGAAATACAAATGAGCTAAGAATTGATGCTTTTCATAGCATGTTTTCAGGGCCAGTAATTATACTCTGCTGCTGAAACTGAGATAGTTCAGCTGGCACACTCCCAAGATTAGGACACTTAAGAACAAGTACCCTAAGTTCGCGGAAGTGATATCCTGAAGCCTTCCAAATCTGGAGCTCATCGTTATGAATCAACAAAATCTGCAGTTTCTGAAAATCACCTTCCTCCGGCTTCCATATACTCCCTGTGAATGCCTCCTTTTCCAACTTTAGGATCTCCAGGCATGGCAATTGCCCCAGTTTAGTCGCCTCTTCCCAACCAAACATTGTCTTTGACAAAGTTAACTTCTTAAGCTTGAGTAGAAATCTGAATAATGCTTTCGGAAGCTGAAAAGCATTACTATTGCAAGGAGCATCACTCATCAGTTTCAAATTTTCTAGGCACTCAAACTTTTCAAAAGTTTGAAACCCTTCAAAAGTGCTGTTAGTTTTAAGAGAATCTTCTATGTTCCCTTGAATACTCATTTTTTTGAGGCTGTTCGAAGCCTCTCCGAGCACATCTTTGTTGCAAGTTTCAGGTGAAATCTTAGAAAGAGTTTGAATAGAAGAGGAGCCTTTTACCTTTTGGGTTGAAGGGAGAGGCAATTTAGAAGGTTTGTTGGTCTTCAAATGCGTCAACTTTGACATGTTCCATATATTTGCTTTTATGTTGAGAGTGGGCTGGGATGTATTAATTATAATAGATTGTAAACTCCAAAACTTACTAAAGAATGCAGGAAGTTCCTTGAAATTACCTGAGATAGAAATGTACCTCAGATGAAATAGTTGGTTAAGATTCTTCAAGGAGGGAATGTTGATTGATTCAATTTTCAAAACCCTGAGAAGGGGAAATGCTTTCGGGATGAGTTGAATGTCAACATCAGAAGATAACTTAATTTGTTGGTCTAGATCTTGATCTTCCGAGGAAAAACATAAGAAAGATCTAACATGTTCTGCACTGGGAATTTTGGAGATAAAATGTGACAGATCACATGATTCAATATGCAATCGACGAGAAGTATCAGGATCATTTATGGATGGAAGATCAGGTTTTAGACGTAGTTCTTGAAAAACACTTTCTGTAGTCACCTCCATCTTGTAGAACTCATAGAATATGTCATTACATTTGATCCTTTTTATCGAACCAGTAATCTCTCTCGACACTATCACAAGGTCCAAATTCTCAAACTCCATCAAATAATTCTCTGCTTTGTCCTTAGAGGAAGAGAATTTTTTTGGACTTGACTCTATTAGCCCCTCCGCCATCCACAAGCGAACCAACATCTGAAAAGGGATATCATAGCCTTTTGGAAAGGCTAGGCAATACAAGAAGCACGCCTTCATTTCAGAGGACAAACTTTCATAACTGGCTTCCACAATTTTCCAGCAGCTTGTTGTGTCATTCTCTTTCACAACATACTGCCAAAAGTTGTTCTCGATCCTTTTCCATTCATATATGGTCTGATTAACTTTTAAAGCTCTAGCAATTACCACTAATGCAAGTGGTAATCCACCACATTTACTTGCAATACTCTTTCCAAGCTCTACTAACTGATCATTTTGACACCTTCCATTGTCAAAAACTCTCTTTTCCAGCAACCGAAAACTGTCCTCTCCATTGAGAAACTTGAGATGATAAGGTTTTTTACTTGCACAGCTAGCCACATCTCTGCGGCGAGTGGTCATCAAGATCCTATGGCCTTTCTTGTTTTCTGGGAGAACATTTTTGAAAAAATCCACTAGTCCGCTCGCACACACATTGTCCAACACAATGAGACACCTGTGTTGTTCAGTCACAAAACTAGCTATTAATTTAGCTAATTCATTCTCACCATTACAGAAAAATTCTTGATTGGGTCCCGTAGATGATTTGAGAATCACAAAAAAGATATTCTTTAGTTCGTTGGACTGTCCGACAGAAACCCAAATGATGTTGGAAAATTCAGTTGTAATCTGAGAATCACTCCATACTTTTCTAGCCAGTGTGGTTTTGCCAAGTCCAGTCATACCCACAATAGGTATGCATTCTACCTCCTCTGCTCCTCCAACAAGCCGCTCCATCACTTCATTTGCTTCTTTAGTGAACCCAACAATATTTTTAACCTCCAAGAATGTATCCTATATACTCCATTAAGATTGGATGTGTCAAAAAACAGAGCTCAAAATCTTTTCATTTTTGCAATAACAACTAAAACCACCATACAAGTAATATAGTTTAGCAACTTTGAAGAAATCTCATAAATATATATTTAATCGAAAAACAAAAGAGAATAACTATCATCATGTTCAAAAACAACGTTAACATTTTCACTAAATTAGTGTGTTTGGTAGGGAGGAAAACATTTTCACTAAATGCTTTTCAATTTTTCTCATGTTTTATTGGGCTTAAATATTTTCCGCCTAGACCCTTTGTCTAGTGGTATAAATTCGAAAAAAAAAAACAGTTTTTAGTAAGATTAATGGTAATAACACACAGAATCACTGGAGCGCTAGTCCAAATATTTGCGATGGAAAAACTGCCGACCTAGGGTTTCTGGTGGCTCCTACATAGGCAGCAGCTGTGCAGCTATCATGGCTGCTACTGCCACTGGACGGCCTCCTTTCGAGGCTGTCCAGCCCGCCCCCACCACCCCAAACCACCACATACGCCACCCTTTTCAGTTTCAATACTATAAATCCTAAACAATCTGCCCTAATTAACTCAAAAACAATCGTAAAATCAATCGAAATAATTCATGGAGAACCTACTATCACGTTTTCAATGGAAGAAAGGCAAGACTTCATGATCGAAGAGGGATTACATCAAGTAGTGGTGTTTAAATTATCCCATGGTGCGCCAGATTTGAAGGTATTAAGATCAATTTTACCAAAACATCCTGGTACCAAGGGCAATTGTTTAGTTGGCTTACTTGCTCCAAGACAAATTCTGTTGAGGTTTGATCAATATGAAGATTATGTACTAGTTTTATCTCGCTCAGTTAATTATCTTCTCTACAATCGAGAGGAGCACCAATGTAGGGTTTTTCCATGATCCATTGGATATAACCCTAAGGAGGAAACGACGTTAGATATGGTTTGGATTTCTTGACCGAACTTATCTCCAAGTTTATTTGCAAACAAGTCTCTGTTGTCTATAGCATCAGCAGTTGGGAAACCAATAGCTATAGATAAAGCTACTCAAATCAAGTCAAGACCTAGCACGGCTAGGGTCAAGGTTGTACTTGATCTAATGGAAAAGCTTCCAAATCGTATAAGGTTGCAGTTTGTGGATGAAAAATCTGGTAAGTTGATCGAGGTTTTTCAAGAGATTGTATATGATAATCTACCGTTGTATTGCAATTATTGTAAGCACCAAGGTCATGATGAAGATAGTTGTCGTTTGATTTCAAAAAGAAATCAAAATAACAAACAAATTGATGATACCATTGAAGGTGCTTTAAAAGGTACTACCGATAGTGAAAAGTATCAAGGCGATGCGAGAGAAATATTAAATGAAAAAAGAAAGATTGTAGATGTCAATCAAATTAAAGCTACATCTTTAGATCGACAATTGGTTGTGTACGCTTTCGACCAAAATCGTGTAGACTCAATGGATGTTGATACAAGTAATATTGGTGTTCAAATAACTACCGAAAACAAAGGTGATAACCAACAGGCTACTACTAATGAGGTGCAATCAAAAGAAGTTGGGCTGAATTTGATGTCTAATGCAACTAAAAACGCAAGGGGAACACCAAGAGTTGGGGTTGATGCGCCGCGAGTTGATTCAGGGCAAAAATTAATAGATTCATGACAAAAACTAATGGACATCTGATGTTGAAGATGCAAAAAATTCTGGGCAGCATGTTTTGCAAGTTGAAAACAAGAATCCGACTAAAAACTGGACACTGGTTGCACACAAAAAATCAACTAGTAGTCGGATCCTTTCCCCTACTAGTCAAAATAATTCTCCATGTAGTGAAAAGGGTCCGACTGGGAATTTTCATGACAGTGAGAAGAGACAAGATACTAGTAATGCCTCAAGAGACCTATTATGTTCGAATAGCGCATTTAATGCTTTATTAAAGACTATTGGAAAGCAAGTAAGGTTAACAGAGAATGACAATGATTTGATCCAAGAAAAACAAGTCTCACCACATACTTTAAATAGCAAATTAAGTCCAGAAGCTCCCGTATTTGTGCCTAAATGTGTGCTTGCAAAGAAGAATGAGTCAATGGCCTTAGTGTCAAATACAATTGATTTGGGTGAGAATTCTCTTGATGAAAATGGAGTGGATTTGAGTGAGGATTCTCTTGATGAAGATGAGGAAGCCAATATGCTGGACATTTGCTTTGATAGAGTGGCTAGAGAAGGGGATATATCACCTAGGCAACAAAGAAGTGGAAGCAACAAAAGCAAAAGAAGACACATGGAAGGCAACATAGTTGGGACGGTAAAATGACTAAGGAGTTTGTTCCAAGGCACCTACCGATGTGATAGGCAAAGCAAAACCACTTGACAGTATCAATAGGTTCAACTAGATCCAATAAATCCAGGTATGAATCATCAAGTGTTGTTGGATAGATTTGAAGAACAAGACAAGAGAAAAATACATCAAGTTACTTTTGATGGACAATCAATCTTTTTAAATTCATGCTTTTTTAATAGAAAGTTTGAGGCTAGTAACTCAACTTTCTTCTTGATTAACATATTTTTACATTATTTAAGCATCCTTATTTGTCATATCATCATGGAGTGTATTACAAACTCTGTGATAATCAGAAAATAGTTAGTTCTCTTTAGCTCTTATTTTCTTCATGCTTGTTAGGTAGCAAAAGTTAGGTACTTCATTAGAATTAGTAAGGTAAGGCCTAGCCTCCCTTGCTTGTACTTGTCCCTATTGATACTTTTTATGTTTAATAAAAGACCGTTAGACACTGTCTAGTGGTAAATATGCTTTAAAAAAAATGGTAATAACACTAATTTTAAAACCCTCAAGTTTATAATTTACACAAAGACTGTATCTTCTCCTCCCTCCCTTCTATCGTTGTCGTTGTCCCCACCCCTTCTATTGTTGTTGTCGTCACCGGTGGCGGAATCAAAATTTTCAATAAGGGGGTTCAAAATCTAAAGAAATAGACACACAAAGTAGCCAAAGAGGGGTTCGACATCTACTACCTCCTCCTCTTACTCTTCTACCACTTTCTTCTCTTCCTCCTCAATCACCGTCACTTCCTCCTCCTCCACTACTTCTTCTTCTTCTTCCTCCATCACCACTATTGCCTCTTTCATTGTCACACCAATACCAACACATGTTGTCTCAATCACCATCTGTTGTAACAAGTTCGACAAGGAAAAATAGTTTGATCTACCTCTCAACTTTGTCATTTAGAGCCGATATACCCTTGTTACAAAAGTGGCTCACATATCTCTTTCGTTACAAAATTGGCTCACATATAACTCTTACTGTTACAAAAGTGATTTACATATATCCCTACCGTTACGAAAATGATAAAATTAATTTTAAATTATTTTTTTTATTTTTAATTTCTTAAAAAATCATGTATTTGATCTTTTTCACACATAAATTATTTTTTGACTTCTTTATTTATGTATTATTTAAGTTTCTTATTCTTATTTCATTTTGTTTTCTTTCATTCATTAGTGTAAAAATAGGAGACATAAAAAAAAAAGAAAAAAGAGTGTGAATAAAAAAAAGAGGAAAAAAAATTTAAAACTAATTTTTTTGTGGCTATATTGTACTCCCTCCGTCCCATTTTATGTGGCAACATTTCCTTTTTGGTCAGTCCCAAAAAGAATGTCACATTTCCTTATTTGGTAAGTATTTAAAGGTACAATTCCCCTTTTATCCTTATTGGTCCCACTTAATCTTGAAAAGAGTACTCCAATACATTTATTAGGAGAGAGAAAAATAAGTCTATTTTTTTAAAGGCAATTTGGTAAACATTTCAAAGTCTTTATCTATTTCTTAAACTCCGTGCCCGGTCAAATGTTGCCACATAAAATGGAACGGAGGGAGTAATTTAGTTTATATAACACTATACAAATAAATTGGAGCATCCATATTAAATTTTACAAGAAAATAAGTGGAAAAAATTGACCATCAAAATAATAAATTCAAATTAATAGTTGGATTAAAAAAGTAAAAAAAAAAAAGTGTTAAATATACCCTTACATGAATTATCTTTTTGATTAAAAAATTAACAAAAAAAATACTTTTTTCACTTCCGTCAGAGGAAAAGGGTATATGTGAGTCATTTGTGTAACAATAGGGGGTATATATGAGATACTTTTATAACGAGGGATATATCAACTCTTAATGACAAAATTAAGGAGTATATCATGCTTTTTTTCCCTTCAACAATTGTTGCAGGAACTCAAACTGCGGTTGAAGTTGCAACAATTACAATACCTTCTACAGCAACTATTGTAGCTGCTGAAAGCCTGAACAATTATCATAGTTGTTGCGGCAACTACAACAACTGTAATAGTTATGCAACAACTATTATAATTGCTTGATTTTCTGTAAATTTTCTATAATGATTTTTAAAATATCTATAAAAAAAACTCTTCAAATTTTCAAAATTAAAGTAAAACAGTTGGTAAAAATATAAAAAAAGAATAGCAGAAAAAGAAGAATGAAGGTCAATACTAGACAAATTCCCATAGCCCATCTCATGTCCATAAACCTTGGAATTCATGTACACTCCAAATTCTGCTATCTCTAGCTCTACTAGTGTTAAACTAAATATTGATGGAGCCTACAAGAGTTGTGTTAGGATCAAAATAAGCAGATGTCATGTGGAAGCTAGCAAAGCAAATCTCTAAAGACCACGAGTAAGAAGACAAACGAGAAATATATCAAAGACACAAAGATTTAATTAATGTGGTTCGGTCAATCGACCTACGTCCACAAAGGAGATGAGCAATCCACTATAAATATGAAAGTACAAAATATAGAGAGAAATAATTAACCTCAACAAATTCACTTGGAATACTTGGGAGGTTCACACAAGCGATAACGTAGTACTTGTGTCCCACAAATTCTCCTCCTAACCAAAACTCTCAAAGCACCTATAACTACATTGTGAATGTTGATTAAGTCAGAAGGAACAAACTTATATTTATAGAGTCCTAAACCTACATTTTCCTACAAGAAAAAGACTAGTCAAAATATTAAACTTTTTTCTAAAAGAAAAATCTATTTTGGTAAGAAACTCAGGGCAAATAATACCCAACAAATCAAGTGATATTCTTTTTATTTACTTATAATTTACCTGAGGCTCCCTTGCAAGTCTTTTGGGTAGATTTAGCATTGGTTTGGGCTGGAGAACTTGTGAATTATTTTGACGAATCTCCTTCACCTTCTCACGGATATCTTTGATACCTTTTGCAAGATTGTTAACTCTTTTGATATGCCTGCCCAAATCAAAAGTTTTTCTCCATAGATTTTTTTCTTCATGCAGCTTCGCCTCGAGTACAAATTTGTCAATAACATCATCAGCTTTATGCGCTTGTGTTCGGATAATCTTGACAAATATTTTCCACAAATTGCTGTTGCTTTCTTGTTGATCATTATCCTGAAGGAATGCTTTCAGTGTGTTAATTTCTTGCAGCAGATTATCCAACTCATCCTTTGCACCTCCAATCAGCTCTATTTTATCAGTTATTAGTTGAAACAAGCTCTCCACAAGCAAATTCATTACTGCATCTGCCATCTGTGCTAACCAAAAATGCAGATATATTTAATTTCTCTTCTAGTCATGTAGCTCCATATAAGCACATAATTGTATATTATGGGCTTATATATATCAACTTTAATGTAATACATGTACAGCTACAATGACTTTATTTTTTAGGCACTAGTTTGTGATATTATGTATTTTGGATATATAGACAAATTAAAATTAGATGTAATTTGGTCTAAATATACTATATCTAAGTGAATTCGCAAATATTTGGGATATGATATGAAATTATTAAGTAGTGATATAAAATATAATTATGAGAGAATTAATAAATATGGTATGAATTTTTTGTGTAATTAGGTAGTTACTCCTTCTTCTTTTTGTCAAATAATTCTTCAATTCACTTTACTTTATCATATTTGGACTTGACACGTCCATTAAGAAAACAATGATTAATATAATTATTTATTACATTATTCTTATTAATTGATGTTTAGTACTCCCTCCGTTCATATTTATATGTCGTCCTGTTACAAAATAAATGCATAAATGACCATATTCTTTCTATTTTACCCTTGTGAGTTATTAGCTTTGAAAATATACATTTGACTAACATAGAAAAACTAAATAAGTACTCCCTCCGTTTCACAAAGAATGATCTCCTTTCCTTTTTAGTCAGTTTCAAAAAAATGACCTCTTTCCTTTTTTGGTAATATTTTACTTTTTGCTTTCCACGTGGCATGTTTAAGACCACAAGATTAAGGGCAATTTTGTACATTTGACATAACTTTAATTTAGGATCACAAGATTCAAAAGTCTTCTTTAATTTCTTAAACTTCGTGCCAAATCAAACCATATCAATCTTTTTGAAACGGAGGGAGTAATTTATGTTTGTTGGTCAAATTAATTAATCAAAATAAATTAATTCATGTTAATTGATTGAAAGCTTGACTTCAAAAAAACACTAAATAAGGGTACAATAGTAAATTTACTTAGTTTCTTAATGCACATGAAATCTAAAATCTAAAATGGTGACATATAAATAGGAATGGGGGGAGTATTAAGTCTTGAAAAATATATAATTAATGCTAAGGGTAAAACATAAAATTAAATAATTGTCTTTTTCTAAAAATGTCAAAAGTAATAACAAGTAATAGTGAAAATCTTGTTTTGTTATAATGGATAAGTAAAAATAAACAAAGTAAATAACATAAATTAAGCTTTTTTTTTAAAAAAAAATTATTATCTCACCGCGACCATTTAACTAACGAAGTCTCTGTCTTTGTAATTTTTTAAGCACCGCCAACAAATTATAGATAGTAACTCTAATGGCAGCCGTGCTTAAACTATTACAAAAGACAAAGACTTCGTTAATTAAATGGTTGAGGTGTTTCACACCCTTTAAGAAAAATAGATTAAGACATAAATTAAGCATAACTTTTCATTTTTACCCTTATTAATTATTGTCAAATTTATGATTAAAATAACTAAACATTAATTAATAAGTAATTCCAATACTAACTAATGAAGGGTAAAATTGGAAGAACATTCTAAAAGTAGTCTTGAAAATTGAACAATCAAATTAATTTGAAAATGAAAAATGTCTCAACAATTCAATTAATTTGAAATGGAGGGAGTAATATTTGCTAGAATATTAATTAGTTTATTTTCAGCAGTAATTTAAAACAAACAAAACCAATTTGTGGTGAAAACACTAGTTTGCTTAATTGTAATTGAGCAACTTAGTACAAAGGAGTTGTTTAAATTAACACAACTTAGAACAAAGGAGTATATTTTAATATACTATGTATTTTTCTAACTAAACTAGAATCTCTATTAATTACTGCTTATAAAGATTAGTTTCAAACATAATAATGTAGAGATCATAAAACTAACAGATAGATTAATTGTATAATACTACTATCATATATTCCATTAAATTATTTCATGAAAAAAATATTAAACTTGAAAGGGCAAGATAGGTTGATAAAATATTTAAAGTATGTATTCTACAACTTGTTTGGAATTGAGATATGAATATTATTTCTATTGAGATAATAAATAAAGCAAATAATAGGGAAAATGCACAAGTACCCCCCTAACCTATGCCCAAAATCCCTGAGACATACCCAACATTTACTAAGGTCCTATTACCCCCCCCCCCCAACTTATTTTATATATAATTTTATACCCCTTTTCGGCCTACGTGGCACTATCTTCTGGGCCATGCGCGTGTTGACAATTTTTTTAAAGATAGTGCCACGTAGGCAGAAAAGGGGTAGAAAATTAATTAAAAAATAAGTTCGGGGGGTAATAGGACCTTTAGTAAAGGTTAGGTGTGCCTCAGGGATTTGGGGCATAGGCTGGGGTACTTATGCATTTTCCCCAAATAATATGATTGGGTGTGTGATTAGATTCCCGAAATAAACATGTTGGATTAATTTATAAATCCTTGACTTCGCTTAATTATTGATCCCAAGTCATTTTTTAAATTAAACATTCACGTCATTAGTTGAAAAATAATAATGTAATATAGTTGGTGACACCTAATTTTACTTGAAGAAATAATGTAGTTGGTGAGTGAGAATCTCTAATACAAATAAGAACAGTTGGAAAACTGAACAATTTGTTACTAAACTAATTTATTTTAACAGATTAAGTAAGGCCAAATTCAAATAAAGAAATTAAATTATAAGACTTCTCGCAAAATTTCTTTATTTAAAAAAGAAAAAAGATGTGCCACACTAGAACCATTTGCAGTTTCCAAAGGACAACATGACCTTTCATTTTTATTTTTATTTCAATGGACAAAATGACAAAATAATAGTCAAGCTCAAGTTAGATTTAATTATCTTATTTGTAATTTTTTGAAGATGAGAAAGAATCTCAATCGCAAGTAAACTTGGGTATTTTATCTAATCTAAAAAGTTGTTCATTTGATCGAGAGAAATAAAATTTTATCCTTTTGATTAAATAGAAGACTTGAATAAACCATTAACCAGGAGTCACAGTCACCAGATCGAGAGAAAAGAATCTTTTGTGGCGAAACAACTCGCCACAGAAAGTAAAAATATTGCCACATAATATATCATGGCGACCCATGGGTACTAGCTGATACTTTTTCGTGGCAATAACACAAGTCACCACCAAAGATTTAGTTTTTGTGGCGACTTATACCGCCATAATGCCACAAATTTGCAAGCTAATCCTAATTAATTGTTGTTGTTCATTGGATTCCGGAGGAACTACTTCGTAAAACGTATTAAAATTGACACGAAAATCACCCACAAATACGTAAAATATTGGAAAAAATGAATAATTATTTTGTTTTTAATTATATTATTTAATTGCAATTACAATACTTTCCACTTTTCAAATACAGAAAGATTTTTTTTTCAATATTACCCTATCCCAATTTTATTTTTAACCCCTCATGAACTCTCACATTATGCTTCCTTGGAGATTCGGGATGCTTACCATTTGATCAACTCTCTCTTGTCTCTCTATTTTTTTTTTAACTTCATTCACTTTTTTCAAATCTAACTTCTTTAAAAATAAAATATTATATAATCATCTATACACATACACAAATGCATGAAATTTACCACCCACAATTATATTCAATCAAATTAAATGTAGATTATATTTGATGTCTGTTAATATTTGGCAAGAGTTTGCACGACAATTTTATTTTCAATATAAACCCCATATTATATTTATCCATATCCAAATGGCTGAAAGTCAATTTCTCTTCTTATTTCACAATCACTAAGTCAAAGATGTACAGGTGTAATTGGTAGGAGAAAAAATATTTATATGTTTCTTTCATTTTTATAGATTTATATGTTCGTGTATATGTATATAAGTATATTTAAGCTTCACTTCTATCTTATTTTATTGTCTATATATAGATATATAAATGAGTTTTAATTGTCATTAATAAAATATTATTATTTAAAATTATCTTATCCTATAAATAGATAATTTTTTATATTTATGATAAAGTTCACTACTATTTTTATTAATTAAATTTTGTTTTACGTGGTTGAAACATTTTGTAAAAAATAATGGACCAAATTAGTAATAAAACTTTGAACTTACAACCAAAATCTTTATAAAACCAACAGAATTAGTGAAGACTACCAAGTGGCAACAAATCTTCTTACTGGCGATGAAGTTGCCGCCAAAAGACCTTTTATAGCGACAATTTCTTTGTCGCATCCAATTAATTTTTCAGGAATATTTTAGTAGGATTATTTATGGCGACGGTGATTAAGTCGTCAATAATATGTTAAAACTACACATTTTATGGCAGCATTTATTTTTCGCCACTAATCCATCTCATTTTATGGTGATAAGATAAGTCGCTACGAAAAGTTGTTACAGAAGTTCTGATTTTTTGTAGTGCATAGCAAGGCTTGCCCTCTTTTTGAAGCTATCAGAATGATGTACCTCGAAATAGAGCATATCCCTTTTTTTGTTGCTTGAATTTTGTATGGCTATAATGCTAGTTTTTATGTTGTTTAACGTTAAAACAATATTTCCTAGATTTTAGAATTTAGGAAATAGACTCATTAATGCTAGATGTATTTATTTGTCTTTCGGTCATGTTTCACCTATGAATATGCATATGCCTTGTATCACCTATTAATAGAAGGAATAAGGATTTAATTTTCGTTTAATATTACATTTATATCCTCCATTAAATTATTTCATAAAAAAAATATTAAACTTGACTTCACTTAATTATTGATCCAAAGTCATTTTTTAAATGAAGCATTCATGTCATTAGTTGAAAAATAATATTGTGATATATATAGTTGGTGACACTTATTCTTTTACTTAAACAAACAGTATAGTTGGTAACACTTAATTTTATTTTAATAAACAAATAATGGTTAAAATTAGTATTAAATTTATTTAAATTAACACTACTTAGTCCAAGGAGCATATTTTAATATATGCGTTTTTCTAAATTAAGTAGAATTTCTATTAGTTTCTGCTTATAAAAGATGAGTTTCAGACATAATTACATAAAGATCAGAAAACTAACAGATAGTTAGATTTATTGTAATTTCAGTTTGCATAAGTTTTGATATGATTCAAATCGATAAATGTTATTAGTGGAATAGGATTCATTTTGAGTATATTTTCTTCTAACTTGTTTGGAATTGAGATACAAAATACAGCAAATAATATAATTGACTGTAGGGGTGAGTATTTGGTATTTGGTTCGGGTTTCTCAAATTTTGGGTTTGGTAATTCGGTAATTGATAGTTAAAAGTAGATACTAAATATCAAAATTTTAATGTTTGGTTTAGTAATTCGGGAAACAGTAAATTAAATTTCGGTTTGGTACGGTATTATCGAATACCATATTGAAGTTATAGTCAATTGTATTACAAAGTTAATACTCCTTCTGTCCCTAATTACTTGTCCACTTTTCATTTATTAGTTGTCCCTAATTACATATCCATTTTGACAAATCAAGAAAGGACAATTTTTTTACCTAATACACCCTCAATCAATTACCTTGAAAAAGGTCGAACTTCTTGAAAATCTTAAATTTTTTAATTCATTCACTTCATAATTAATAGGGGTAAAATTGTAAACTCACTATGTCAATTATTGTTTTCTTAATAGGTGTGTCAATCATTTCTATTTTTTTACGTGGACAAACAATATAATACAAGATCAACAAGTAAGAAGACATCAAGAAAAGCAAATTGATACAACTAAAAGACATGTATTTGAATTATTCACGCTTATTCTTTAACATTTTCTTTGGACTTGTACTAATAAGTAATGAATATGTTGATATATAAGCTTCATTAAGTAAATAATTTGATATTCGGGAAATACCGAATACCAAATGTTACTAATGTCTTATACCAAATCCAAACTCGAATACCATAATTCTAAAATTTTACTCGTGAATACCATACCAAATATCAAATAACCAAAAATTTTAATTTAATTTATATATATATATGTATTCACTTCAAAATAGATTTGAATCAATTGAAGCATATGAAAATATTTTTGGTTTCATATTTAGTGGTATATTGAGATCACTATATGATGAGAATTTTAAAGATACTGTCTTAACCTTGAATTTTCTTTAACACGTAATAGTTATTTTGATTTTGATGGTTTAGATTTATTTTTTGAATTAAAAGTGCTAAGAGAAATAATACAAGTAAAAGATAATGATCTAATAAAAATACTCAATCAAATAAAAAGACTTGATTCTTTTCCAAATACACATATATTGCTTATAGAATAATGTTAAAAGTTCTTTTACCCAATTGCCTCAGCCGAAAGAAGTTTTTCAAAATTAAAATTGATTAAATCTTATTTAAGATCAATAATGTCTCAAGAGAGCTAATTGAATGAATTGGCTATATTATCAATTGAAAAAGAATTACTAAAACAAATCGATTATAAACTAGTTATTCATGACTTCACATCTAAAAGAAAACTAGAAAAGTTGATTTTAAATAAAATTATACATGATAAAAAAAAATATTAGGGCTCCTCTCTTGTTGAATTGGTCCTGACATCACAAGTTGAAAAATAATACTGTAGTTGGTGAGACATAATTTATTTTAATAAATAAAGTAAGTAATATGATTGAGGGTGTGATTAGATCCCCGAAATAAATATATTGTATTAATTTATTGAGCATCAATTTCACTGTATGAATCAATCCAAAAGGTTAGGTTTAATTTATCAATCATTGACTACACTAATTATTAATCCAGAGTCATTTTTTTAATTAAGTTTCACATCACAAGTTGAAAAATAATTGGCATAGTTGGTGACACTTCATAATATCTGACATAAAAAAAGACTTCTCAATAATAGAAGGAATAAGGATTTAATTTCCGTTTAATATTACAATTATACCTCTCATTAAAATATTTCATAAATAAATAATATTAAACTTGACTTCACTTAATTATTGGCCCGAAGTCATTTTTTAAATTAAGCATTCATGTCATTAGTTGAAAAATAATACTTGATATAGTTGGTGACATTTAATTTTGTTTAAAGAAACAATATAGTAGGCGAGTCTTAATTTTATTTTAATAAACAAATAATGGCTACTTTTAGTATTAAAATCATTTAATTAAAACAACTTAGTCATAGGAATATATTTGAGGGAAAATTGTATGAAATAACAAACTATTAATTCAAATTAAATGTTATAGCCATAGTTTATTTTAATTGTAATTCGCAGCAAATATCCCTTTTTTTTGCCATCCTATTCGGTATACAATTAGCCATTTTCGGTATGCAATTAGTCATTTTATACATTTAAGTATAAAATGTATAAAATGTGTTTGTATTTGTATAAAGCAGGACAAAAGTGTATATACAAATTCATATATTTTCGTCCTATACACTTATAATTAAACAAATATAGATCTTATTATACAAATTACAATGTATAAATGAACTTATATAAAACTGAACAATTTGTATAAAATTCGATGTTTGTAGCGAATTATACAAATCAAAAGCTCCATAGCAAACATAAAATTTGATATGGAGCGCAATTATGCAAACTATAGTTATAACATACAAATATATTTTTTATATTTGTTATATGTGAAGTTGTTCATTATTAATCCAGAGTCATTTTTTAAATTAAGTATTCCCATCACAAGTTGGAAAATAATACTATAGTTGGTAACACTTCATATTATCTGGCATAAAAAAAAAATACTTCTCAATTAATAGAAGGAATAAGGATTTAATTTCTGTTTAATATTACAATTATATCTTCCATTAAAATTGTTCATAATAAATAATATTAAACTTGACTTCATTTAATTATTGATCCAAAAGTCATTTTTTAAATTAAGCATTCATGTCATTAGTTGAAAAATAATAGTTGATATAGTTGGTGACATTTAATTTTAAAGAAACAATATAGTTGGTGAGTCTTCATTTATTTTAATAAACAAATAATGCCTAAAATTAGTATTAAAATCATTTAAATTAACACAACTTGGTCAAAAGAGTATATATATGTGTGTGTTTTTCTAAAGTAAGTACAAAATTTATTAATTTCTGCTTATAAAAGATGAGTTTCAAACATAATTATATAGAGATCATAAAATTAACAGATAGATTTATTGTAATTTCAGTTTGCATAAGTTTTCATATGATCTAAGTCGATAAATGTTATTAGTGGAATTCAACCGTATATTTGTATCCATGTGAAGTGAAATTCATTTTGAGTATATTTTCTGCAACTTGTTTGAAATTGAGATATTAAATAAAGCAAATAATTGGATTGGGTGTGATTAGGTTCCCAAAATAAACATATTGGATTAATTTATTGAACATCTACTTCAAATCGATCCCTAAGATTGATTTAATTTATCAGCCATTAACTTCGCTAATTATTAATCGAGAGTCATTTTTAAGATTAAAGCATTCACGCTATTAGTTGAAAAATATTACTATAGTATAATTGGTGACCCTTCATTTTATTTAATGAAACAATATAGTTGGTGACACTTCTGATCAAGAATCTCTAATACAAAATTACAAACAAGAGGAACAATTGGAAAACTGTACAATTTGTTACTAAACTAATTCATTTTAACAGATTACGTAAGGCCAAATTCAAATAAAGAAATTTTATTTTATGAATTTTTCAATTTCTTTATATATATTTTTTATTTTTTTATTTTTTTATTTTTTTAAAAAAGACGTGCCTCACTTAAACCATTTGAAGTTTCCAATGGACAAAATGACCTTTAGTTTTTTTTTTAAATTTCAATGGGCAAAATGACAAAATAATAGTCAAACTTAAGTTAATTTAATTAAGTATCTTATTTGTAAATTTTAAAGGATGAAAACGAATCTCAATCATCTCATCTTTTCAATAGTTGAGTGACTTTTGAGTTATAATCATTAATTTTATATTATATTTTTGTATTTAAATATTAAATTGTAAATTAAAAATATAAGATGAAATTAAAGATATTAATAAATATTAAATTTTGTATGGAATATATTATAATTCTTATCAAATTTGGAGAGTAGTTTTCTAAAATTAGTTGACTTAACTATGGTTATGATATTTGTTCATATGATATAATCTTGATCTTTAAACTTTAAATATGACACATGTCTCTAATCTAGACGTGCACTTGACGAAATGGAGGGGAGCCGGATCAATGTCAGTAGTGTGTGTGTATATATATATATATATATATGCAGAATACATAAACATGACCCTTAACTTGGCGTCAGCTGGCAACTATGACCCTTACCCTTAACTTTGGGTGTGCACAAGTAGGCACTTAAACTTGTATAAAATTGAACAAATAGACACATTCGTCCTACATGACACCCTACATGACAATTTTGTGTCCTACGTGGCGTCTTACATGTATTATGTCATGTAGGACACGTGTGTCTACTTGTTCAATTTTATACAAGTTTAAGCGTCTACTTGTGCACACTCAAAGTTGGAGGGTATAGTTGTCCGCAAAAGCCAAGTTAAGGGTCATGTTTATGTATTATGCCATATATATATATATAACTTATGTAAAGTCTCAATTAGTTACCGCTAACAAAGATAAGTTTTAGACATAATCATATATTGTAGAGATCATAAAACTAACAAATAGTTAGATTAAATGTAACTACATTAAAAGGATAATATTAGAACTCAACCGTGCAGTTCTATCTACGTGGCGTATAATTCATTTAATAGAAGGAATACGAATTTAGTTTCTGTATAATATTACAATTATATCTTCCATTAATTATTTCATGAAAAAAAAATATAAACTTGAAAGGAAAAAAAGTTGATAAAATATTGTGAGTATGTTTTCTTCAACTTGTTTGAAACTGAGATATGGATATTATTTTTTGTTGATATAATAAATAAAGCAAAAATGTTATTTTGTAATATTTTTAATATAGTTATACTGACTTAAAAATGAAATAAATATAATAATTATAGTTGTTAACGCTTTGTAATATTTTTAAGTCAGTCTAACTATATTAAAAATATAAAATATAAGAAATTATTTCCAAAATTTATTTTTGAAAAAATTTATAATTGATAAAGCAATTAATACATGAATACTTGTTTAAAATAAATATTAAATATCCGAAATATGTAAGTACTTATTTAGCACTAATTAAGTACTCAACATACATAAACATCTCTACAACTATTTAAGAAAAATCGAATTAAATTTATAGGAGTATTATATTAGAATATTAAAATAAAACAATTAGTTGCGACTTGAAGCAGTCGCCACCTACTACTCTATTTTCTGTTGCGACAAATATCGTTGCCGCTAAAACTAATACGTTTTGTAAACTGTAACTTTGTAACAACTAAATTAGTTGCCACAAAAAATCATATTTCTTGTAGTTATTCCCATGTTTGTTACTTGAATTGGTGTCAAAATGAGGAAAAAATTGATGGTTAAAAACTTACCACAGACCTCATATCAAGTTGTAAGAATATTGAGAGAATTTGTCAATAATACATTTTGCGCAATGTATTTAATAGCAAGGGTAAAAAAGATAGAAAAAAGATAATTATCTCTTTAGTTTTTAAATTGGATAAGTATTATTGGATAACTATTTTTAGTAAGTATAGTGTACAATTATTGTTGGACAGAGGAAGTAAGTATAAAAACAATTATTTAAATAATTTTCCTGAAAACAACACACTGCCAAATGCCTATAATTGTCATTGAATGATCCTAATAAGATAGTAGTGTCGAGGGTTGGTCTTCATAATACTCACTATAACTTGTGTAGTTTACCTTAAAGCATGAATCTTTAATTTGTGAGTTTCATGTGGAGTGTCATAAAATAATAAAATAAAAAGAAGAATAAAGTAGAGAGAGAAGAGAGAAGCCTTTTGTTTATAGGAAAAGCGAATTTGGTCCTTTTAGAATTTCTAACTTTCCTTAAAAAAAAATAGACATTTACTATAACATAATAAATATATTTGTAACAGAAAATAATTGGTGACACTTCACATTACCTGGCATAAAAAACACTTCTCAATTAATAGAAAGAATAAGGATTTAATTTCCGTTTAATATAACAACTATATCTTCCATTAAATTATTTCATAAAACAAATATTAAACTTGACTTCACTTAATTATTGATCCGAAGTCATTCTTTAAATTAAGCATTCATGTCATTAGTTGAAAAATAATACTTGGCTAGCGTTTGGCCTCAAGTTTTCAAGTATTTTTGTCAAATAATAATTGGGCCAGGTTTTCCCCAAGTTAACACCCTTGTTTGGCCCCAAATTTTGTCACGACTCAGACCGTCGTGATTGGCATCCGCACTAACCCTCTGGTGGGAGAACCATAATTACTATAACCCAACCAAGCAACTTAACGAAAAACCTTAGCATTTGAAGATACAGAAACAGGTTTAAATGTCTAAAGGAAAATGGAGTTCCCATAAACTCCAAAAGTTTAACAAAACAATTATCAAAACATTTGTGCAAAATAACGCCTAGAACCTGAAAGTCAATGTACCAAAACTCTACTAACGACAAGTCTAAGAACAAGGGGCACAACCCCGAAACTAAACAAACGAATATCTAAAGTACTAGTCTAAGTCCGAAGAAAATGGACTAAACAGAATGAGAACTCATGGCAGCCTGGAAGAACTGGCTCACCCTTGAATTCGGTCTCAATCAGTGACCTCCTAAATGAGGTCTGTCAGTAGCCGCTTGAAGATGCCCTGTACTCAACAAAGAAAGAGCAAGTGCAATATCAGTACACAACCACAGTGTACTGGTAGGATCACGCGGTTACTCCCATAAGCACAATATACAACGAACAATCACAACATAGTAAGCACACATATACGAAATACAGTTCAGTTATCATTCTAGAGCAGCATGCAACATTACATTATCAATGACAAGTAGACAGAAGCATAACAATCACAAGTAGTTCTCTCAAGAAACCCATACCCAAACTGTTAATTTGTTGGAACGTGACACCCGATCCAATGCATGTGTCAGAACGTGACATCCGATTCAATAAATGTATCAAAATGTGACACTCGATCCAATGTATTTGTTGAAACGTGACACATGATTCAATCAGCACAATCACAATCACAATCACATACATAATGAACAATACTCAAATCATACAATCAAGTAACATGTTCATGGTATGTACTGTTCACACATAATCATTTCATTAGGTTCGATTCACATTTCCCTATTCACATACGCGCATGCATACAATATAGCAATCAATCGGCATATATCATACAAACAGGAAATCAAACTATCACCTACCTCGAAATCAAGCTTGAATCCTTCTAAGACACTTGATCCTTCCCTTTTTGGATTCTTTCCGCTTGTTCTAGGTCTACAAACAATTAATATAACACAAGGATCATTAAATTAAGGTCTAATTATCCGAATTATAACAAACTCAATAACCCAAAACCAAACCCATGATCCTAAGGTGTAGCTAGGGCTTTTTCCCACCATCAACTTCAAGCCAAAACCCTCTACCAGCGATAATTACCCATGAATCTAAGTTCTACGGATCGAAAAATGGATTAAGGTAGTAAAATCCTTACCTTTAGCACCAAAAGTCGTGGAAAACTATCAAGAACTAGTCCTGGGTCGTCTCCTAACTCTTAAGAACGAAGTTTGCAGAAAAATAATGAAATTGCCCCAACGGCTTACACGGAGACAGAACCTCGGAATTTGAGTTCCAAGCTCTCATTTCACAACACACCTTCAACCCTTGACATTCAAAAACTACCCCTTCATGCTAAGATCGGTTTCAGGAGTTCTACTCACCCAAATTCGATTCCGTAAAGTCGTACGGGTTCTTTAACGTCTTAGCTATCTACTCATGTGATCAAATCCATAACTAGATCCCCAATTCATTACCAAATTTCCTTAGACCTCACCTGAATCAGATTTTGTCCAAATCTGGACTAGGCTACAATTTTTCAAGTTACTACTCAAAAGTTTTCTGGCCCCAATTCTTTCCCCATTGGCCTTTCCATAACGACAGGAACAAGTCGTTACAAGTTTCCCCAAAAATATTTGACTATTTCAAAAAATATGATTTATATTCATAAATTCTAAAAGCTATTAAAAATACCCATAAGTTTGTATTATCTATTTATAATGAATATGTTCAGTTAAAAATAACCTTATAACATAATTGATAACAATTAACAACAACAAAATAACGATATAGGCAAGAGCAATACATTAATTCATATTCAAACTTGTCATTGATTCGGTTATAATTATAACAACCTCCGGAGGAGATAGTAACAAACTATTCTTTTATATAATCTTTCCACATTCTACGAACAATCTCTTCCTGACAAGCTTTCATTTCTAGATCAGATGAATGAGAAGACGAAATAATATTGTTACTCTGAGTTGATTGTTCCTCATCTACATCAGTAATCATATCATCACGTTCATGCTCATTGAATATTTCATCACTGCTTTGATTTTCACGCAAAAAATTATGTAATACGGCACAAACGACTACTATTTTTACCTGCATGTCTAATTCATAGTTGTTCATGCCCTGTCGTAGTATTTTGAATCTACTTTTTCACACAAATATAAAATATAAAATATAAAATGGGTATTTTCTTTATAAAATATAAAGTTTGGGGTAATTTTTTGAATTTTTTAAAGTTCCCAAATATTTCTCAAATTCCCAAAAACTAGTTTTTTCTAGTATTTGGGAACTTGAGATTCTTGGCAAAAAAATTTGCCAAGTTATATGGCCAAACGCCAACGGCCAAATTTTTCTCAAGTTTTTCCCAAATATTTTCAAATAAAACTTGGGGCCAAACGGGTCCTTGATAGAGTTGGTGACATTTAATTTTATTTAAAGAAACAATATAGTTGGTGAGACTTAGTTTTATTTAATAAAAACAATTAATGGTTAAAATTAGTAATTAAAATTATTTAGATTAACACTACTTAGTCCAAGGAGTATATTTTAATATGTGTATTTTTCTAAATTAAGTAGAATTTCTATTAGTTTCTGCTTATAAAAGATGAGTTTCAGACATAATTACATAGATATTACAAAACTAATAGCTAGTTTAGATTTATTGTTATTTATTATAAGTTTTAATATGATTTAAAACGATAAAGTTATTATTAGAATTCAACGATACATTTGTATCTATATGGCGTATAAATCATTTTGAGTATATTTTCTTCAATTTATCTGGAATTGAGATAATAAATAAAGCAAACAATATGATTGGGTGTGTGATTAGGTTCCCAAAATATACAAATTGGATAATTTATTGAACATAGACTTTGCTGTATGAATCGATCCCCAAGGTTAGATTACTTTATCAATCATTGACTCCGGTTAATTATTAATCCAAGTCATTTTTTAATTAGTTGAAAAATAATATTATAAAATAGTTGGTGACACTTAATTTTAATTAAAGAAACAATATAATAATCTAATACAAATAAGAAAGAGTTGGAAAATTGTACAATTTGTTACTAAACTAATTCATTTTAACAGAGGCCAAATTGAAAAAAGACCATTTGAAGTTTCCAACGGACAAAATGACCTTTCATTTTTATTTTAGGCATAATACATAAACATGACTCTCAACTTGGGTTCAACTGATAACTATGCCCTCCAACTTTCGGAGTGCACAAATATGCACTTAAACTTGTATAGAATTGAACAAGTAGACACACTTGTCCTACATGGCATAATACATATAGGATGCCATGTAGGACACAAAATTGTCATGTAGGATGAATGTGTCTATTTGTTCAATTTTATACTAGTTTAAGTGTTTAAAACCTTGTGCACATCCAAAGTTAAAGGTCATAGTTGTCAGCTGAAGTTAAACTTAATAGTCTGTTATTTGTAATTTTTAAAAGATGAAAACGAATCTCAATCACAAGTAAATTAGGATATTTTATCTAATCTAAAAATTGAGTCATTTCACCAAGAGAAATAAATGAATGACTTAAATGGAGTGTCGATATAACAAACATATAAGGGTATTTTTGGCAAAAATATATTATTATATCAAATTTAATAATTTGAGTTGAGAATAGAGGGGTATATGAGGAGACATATAGAGCTCAAGTGAATGCTAATGAAAATAAAATAAAATTAGTTGATTAGAGTGTAGAGAGATGGCAGATGTGATGAACTTTCTGGTGGAGAACTTGTTGCAGCTGTTAAGCGAAAATAAATATCTGATTAAAGGGTTAGAGGATGAATTCAACAATCTGTTGGAAGAAGTTCAACGCCTCAAAGTGTTCCTTGACGATGCTTCAAAATTCCAAATTAGCGACAATCGTTTATGGGATTCATTGGTGAAGGAGGTTCAAAAAACTATACATAAAGCTGAGGATTTAACTGATAAATTTTTGGTTCAAGCAAAGCTGCGTCAAGAAATGAATATAACCAAAAGAATTTTCAATGGGGCTTATCATATCGCAAGAACTAGGGATGTTGCAATTCAGATCCGACAAATTCATGAGAAGCTGAAGAAACTTCGCGAAGATAATAAAGAGGCTTTTAGGCCTAACTTACTTGTTCACATTCCTAAAATAAGGCAACAAGTAACCCAGGTATTTGCATTCAAAATCTCATACTCTTTTCTATCATATTACTATAGTTTTTTTAATTTTCTGGCCATTTAGCACTTTCCTTTATTTTAATTGAGAACTTTACTGTTTTCTTAACTATGTTTGGTTTTTTAATTTCTTTTTATATACGGACAGTTTTTATTTATTTATGCAAACATAATATTGTTTTCCTAACTATGTTTGGTTTTTTAATTTCTTTTTATATATAGATAATTTCCATTTCTTTTTATATACGTACAGTTTTTATTTATTTATGCAAACATAAATATTTTATTGATATTAGAAATTTGATTTGTATATATTTTGACGGCACATATGCTAATCAAATATTAGCACTATATATTATTCAATATATTCCACATATTTAATTAGCATGTATTATTATTTTGTAAATAATATATATTAATAATTTATCACAAATTCAATATTCAATAGTTAATAATTCATGTATTGTAATCTCTACGTAACTAAATAATACCTATGTAACTAAATAATACCTACATAACTAATATCGGCATAGCTAATACCCGCATAACTACACCCAACATAACTAAACCTTGCATAACTCTAACCAGTCACAAAACTGCCCTTAAATACTTATTCTCCAAATCATTTTCCAAGACCTAATACTAAACATCATTTAATAGGGATAGTTTAGTAAAAATACCTATATCAATAGTTGTTTTCTTAATGGGTGTGTCAAGTTGATAATTTAACTTCAAACTTCTTTTTATTTAGTTAGTTGTGGATAACCTACCTATATTAATTCCAGGCAAACACTTTTTTTTTCTATTTGGTGTTGATTATCCATATTGGAGCCCGATTAATTCAGATTCATACCTCGTCGGGCTTCATTATGGGGGAGACGCTTTCTCTATATCCAGAGCTGAATTAGAGACCTCTAGCTATGAGAGTTTCGTCCGTTGCACAACATCAGTTGGTGATTAAACACCTAAGGGCCATTTGATTATGGGATAAATTCAAAGCTAATACATGAATAACTTTGGTTATTTATGTTTAATTTTATGTCATGTTTGGTTTAAAAAGTAAGATAAAAATTATCACGTATTACTTTTATACAATGTTTGTTGGTAGGTTTCCAAATGTTGTATAAAAATCATTCATGTATTAATTTTATACAGTGATTGGTTGGGTTTTACATAATTAATACTTACATAGTTTATGAGAAAATCTATGTATAATTTATGTGGAATAGAAGATTGAATAAGTTGTGTGGATATTAATTATATATGTATCAAAATAGTAAATTACATATTTACCCCTTTCTATTTATTTTTAAATCATCGATGTAACACTTTTTTTTTTTACACAATCAGATATTTTAAAATCTATGACAGGTAAGTTTCAATTATAATTATTTTTTTAATATTTAAATTTTGGTAAGTTTCAATTATAATTATTTTTTTAATATTTAAATTTTGAATAAGGGAGGTAGTGGTATAAAGGTACGTAACAAGAACACTATAATTTATTATACCCAAATTCATTTTAGGAATATGACTCTGTTAACCAAAAATTCTAAGCACTACAGGTTCTCTTTTTTTTTTTTTGATTTATTACTTCCAATTCTAACATTTTAACACCATTGAAGCAAGAAGCATTTTTGAACCACAATTTATTTATAGGCACTTTAAATATTAGTTAATCTCATAATTGATGCATGTTAATAAACACTATTAATCTTTTGTTTTGTTTTTTTGTCTTATTAATTGTTTAATCTTATTCCATACAAATTCCTTAATTACTTTTAATTATTTGTTACTCCCTCCATTTCACAAAGAATGACCTAATTTGACTTGGCACGGAGTTTAAGAAAATAAAGAAGACTTTTGAATCTTGTGGTCCTAGATTAAAGTTATGTTAAATGTACAAAATTGTCCTTTAATCTTGTGGCCTTAAACATGCTGCGTGGAAAGCTGAAATTAAAATGTTACCAAAAAAAGAGAGAGGTCATTCTTTTTGAAATAGACTAAAAAGAAAAGGAGGTCATTCTTTTTGAAACGATTGGAGTATTTACTTTATTCTTTTTAGCTATTGATATTTATTTAATTTTATGATGTTATTTGAATTGTTATTTATTTAATGAGTATAATTAATATTAGCTCACTAAACATTTTGAAATTATGAAATAAAAATTAACTCACTAATTTCTTTTAAACTTTACATAACTAACCATTCATAATTAATACCTACATAACTCTAATACTCGCATAACTAATATCTACGTAACTATAATACTTACATAACTAAAGTCTGGATAACTAAACTCTGCATAACTAATACCTACATAATTTTAATTCTTGCATTCATAACTCTAATAATTACATGCATAACTAAGCTCTGCATAACTAAACTCTGCACGCATAACTAGACTCTGCATGCATAACTAATTGATGCAATCCGTTTGATTATTATGTTGAAAAGGGTCCTTCTTTGGAGGATGATGAAGTGGTCGGTTTTGATGGGGAAGCTAAGCAAGTGCTCAGGCGACTTGTTGAAGGACCGCAAGAATCACTTGATATTATCCCAGTGGTGGGTATCGCCGGACTTGGAAAAACTACACTGGCAAGAAAAATCTGCAATGACTCTAAGCTTTCATATGAATTTTTCAGCATAATTTGGGTTTATGTTGGTGAGGAATACAAAATAAAGGATATTTATCTTAGGATTCTCAAATTCTTCAAAAGAAGCATAGAAGATCATGTCAATGATGATGTGGACACATTAGCTAAGGTAATAAGTGATTTTATAAGAGAAGGAGGGAGATGTCTCATTGTATTAGATGATGTGTGGGAAGCAGAGGTTGTTGATGTTGTAAAGAGAGTTTTCCCCAGAAACAAAATGGGGCATCGAATCATGATGACCACGCATGACAGATATCTGGCTTCGTATGCCAATCCAGATCCTCATAATCTGAAATTTTTGAATGAAAATGAAAGTTTTGAATTGTTGGTAAAGAGAGTTTTTGGCAATGGAAACTCATGTCCTGTTGAGTTTGTTGAACTTGGAAAAACCATTGCCCGAAAATGCGAAGGAATACCACTTGAAATAGTGCTGATTGCAGGAATATTAATTGGTCGCACGGACAAAAGAGATTGGGAAAGGGTTGACAAAAATGTGTCCGAATATCTTTATAAAGAGAATAAAGATTGTGGTGTATTTGTAGAGATGAGTTACAATCGTTTGCCTCAAGAAGTGCAGACGTGCTTTTTATATTGTGGTGTCTTTCCTCAGGGCATTGATATCCCTTGTTGGAAATTGATTCGTTTGTGGATAGCGGAAGGGTTAATAAAGCCCCAACAGTCATTCACTCTTGAGGAGATAGCAGAGTTTTATTTGAACGATCTTGTCCAAAGGAATTTAGTGATATTGTTGCAAAAGAGGTCTGATGGTCAAATAAAAACATGTCGTCTTCACAACATGTTGCATGAGTTTTGCAGAAAGGAGGCTAGTAACAAATGGCTTTTTCAACAAGTATCTTCAACACATGATCAATCTATTCAGGATCCAGATACTTGCCGTCGATTGTGTATTCAACCATCTACTCTCTCTGACTTTCTCTCCACTAAACCTAATGCAGAACATGTCAGATCTTTCTATTGTTTTTCCTCAAAACAAAAACAAACTGAATTGTCTCGTAATGAAATCAAACTCCTTCACAAAGCATTTCCACTTATAAGGGTCTTGGAAGTTGAATCTCTCAAATTTATTTTCTCCAAAGACTTCAACCAATTATTTCATTTGAGGTATATTGCTATCTCGGGTGACATTAAGGCCCTTCCTCTGCCCTTTGGTAAATTCTGGAATTTACAAACTCTTATACTTAATACCAGTACCTCAGAGCCCACTCTTGACGTAAAAGCAGACATATGGAACTTGTTACAGTTGAGGCATCTCCACACCAACATACCTGCAAAATTGCCATCCCCGACTATCACGACAGGTAAACCATCTTGTCTACAAACTCTTTCTATGGTTGCACCAGAAAGTTTCAAGAAAGATGTGCTTGCCAAGGCATGTAATCTAACAAAATTGAGCATTCGAGGGCAAATGATGGGCTTTTTCGAGTCCAGGGGTGGAATCAGCAATCTTGAAGAGCTAAAGTGCCTGGAACATTTGAAACTGTTGAATGATGCTCCTAGTTACATGAATAAAACAGTTCAACTTCCTGCAACATTCTTCAGACTTGTACGTACCGTGAAGAAGTTAACTTTGAGTAACACAAGGTTTGCATGGAGTGATGCGGACAAATTAGGGCAATTGGAATCCCTTGAGGTTCTAAAGTTGAAAGAAAATGCATTCATAGGTGACACTTGGAAGCCGGAGGTAGGAGGTTTTAGCAAACTCCGGGTATTGTGGATCGAGAGGGCAGAATTAGAAATTTGGGAGGCGTCGAATCTTAACTTCCCCACCCTTAGGAACCTTGTTCTTGTCTCGTGTGATCATCTCAACTCTGTGCCGTTTCAGCTGGCCTATATACCTAACCTTCAAGAGATGAAGTTAGTATACACACACAAAGCAGTCAAATCTGCAAGAGATATACTGGAACATAAGATATCTCAAGACATAAAATTCAAGTGCAGCATATACCCTCCTGAAGCTAATCCAAGGCCACACAGTGAAGTTGAAAGGTCAGTCGAATTCATTTGTTTATCCGCCACAATTTTCTTCTCTTTGTTTCTGTTTTTTTTTTTCATTTACTAAAACTTTTCCTCTTCTTCTGCAGGAGAGAACTTGGACATTGAGCTTGCTGGAAGCCAGAGATCATCAGACAAATAGCTAGCTGGAGTATTGTCATTTTCAAATAAGGCTAACTCTGTTGCATTTCCAGTTCCCCCTTCGTGTGGAAGCCACAGAAAAATAACTGTTTGCATCTTTCCTATTTTGTTATGGTTATATTTGCTTTGTTTTCTTTGTGTAAAACTCTTGTTTTAATCTATTGTTAGTTTCTTTGCAATACTAGAAGAGTTTGTTGAATCGTGAAATATACTTCAGGCAGTTTTGTTGACATGCCTCCTGCTATAAAGAATTCTCTACAGATATTTTCGTTAAGATTTCCAACAAGACTACTACTCAAATGGTCATGTTCATCTGAAATCGGAATTGATTGAACTTAATTAGATGGGAGAGATTATGCATCTAACTCATGAAAGAAATCTGCAGAGGGTGTGATTATTACCACATTATAATTGTTATGCTTTATATTTGTGTTTTAATGAACTTGAAAAACTAAACATAGATTTTCGTAGTTGAGTGACGGTTTTGAAATATTAACTCCTTAGCTTCCTCATCAAAACCGACCACTTCATCACCCTCTAAAATAAGTCATTCAAACAAGCTCTTGTTGGATAATTGAGCCGAGACATCAAAATACACTATTTTTTAAAAAAATAAACAAATTATTCTCTGTTTAATAAAAGGCATGAATAAAAAGAATTTGCATGAATCATGAATGTTTCTTTTTTAGAAAATAAATTCTAAAGCTGAATACGTGAAAAATAGTTACAATTTAAATTTGTCTCTAATAATACATTTCTTAATATATTTAATAACGAATATACCACATAGAAATATAAATATAAAATTCTTATACTACAGAGGATATAAGCATAATTTTATGATATAAGGAGTATAGCGAAATTGAATTATATTATAAAGATTTCTAAAGTTTATTGAAGTTTTACGTGATTCCAACTTTCAACCTACTGGCAATAAATATGATCTGTTTTAAATAGGAATTTTGATGTTGTCCCACAACTAAAGGAAATGTTCTAATTTCGCCATAACAAACTAAATTAAATTAAAATCATTCAGAATTATGGTGTGATATAACCAGGGACAGAGCCAAGTAAAGCTGACATCCTTCAATAGAAAATTACGCTTGTACTCGTGGCTAAAATTATATTTTTTATATATATTTAATAAATATTGAACTCTCTTTTTAACTTTTTTTTTCTCTTTAACTTCTTCATATACAGATTCAGTCTAAAAGCTGTTCACAATTAGACACCTGGGGAATTTAATTTCTTTTTCAAGTGCCTAGTTGAACAATAGATGTAAAAATGTGAACTCTGAATTGCAAGAACAATATGCCTGTTTTACAAGCAGAAGGAGCTACATGTTTGCATGAACATACACTAGATATTTGATACCGGATACATTAGATAAAATTAAATTTGAATATATGCTTTCATATTCTACTGAATACACTCGTAAAATTGATACACTAGGAAATACAGATATAAAAAAGGAGAGGGATAAGAGAGGAAGAGATGCAAGCAAGAGAAGAGAGTTGGCATTTCTCAAATACATGTCAATCATTCAGAAACTACACCTTATCTTACATACGAATATTTGATATATGTCATGTATCTGAACCATCAAATACATGTTTGCAGAAGAATTAACTGCAGAAAATTTAATTTCGAAAATTACTGTTTCAGCAAGTAATCAACACCAATAATAGTATGCTTCATGTTGTTTACCGTAGTTTTTTTTTATGGAGAACTTACATAAATCCCACTAGTTTAGGAGCTAATTACTTAGATATATATATACACTCCAGTTTGCAATATTTCGTATCTTACCAAATATTGGTGCGTCCAAATACATTCAAATACATGTATCTTGGAATATATGTGGTCAAAATTAGGTGTAGTTTGTTATAGCTACATTGTATTCGAGTGAATTCGCATGTATCTGTGATACATAACAAATTTCACTCGCCTCCCATCTCACTCACCACTGTTCTATGTATCTGGTGTGCAGATACATGCCAAACTAGATACATGGATACATGCAAATCACACCCGCTACAAGATGTATGTATCTGGATACATAATGAATCTTGCTCACCTTTCTCCCTATTTTAGTGTATCTGGTAATAAAACCTCATATACTAAACGTATCTTCCTCAATATATGATAGAAAACTCTTGACTAGTGTTAAAATACATAATAATATTTTGAAAGTATAATCATAATATATATGGTAGTATGTAGTTTTTCCTTTTTTTTCTATTTTGTTGGACCTAATGAGGTATAACCGTGAGTAGCCCAAATTCATCTTTCTAACTGGGCCGGCGGGAACCCAATAGACGAAATTCGACCCGAAAAATGATCGGTAATCTTAGGAGAGAAGGAAAAGAGAAACAGAGTAGAAGACTGATTTGAAAATGACCCTTCAATTTTGTGGACTCTCTTCTCTGATTATATATTCATTTCTAGACCTTTCTTCTCCTACTTAACTTGACAAACTTAATGCATTACACCACAAGTTTCTACTGAATTTTTCTAACAAATTTTCCCATTTTTTCTATGTGATTTTCACTGTATTTCATTGTTTTTGAGTGTATTTGGGGAAAGAGTGAATCAGAAAAATGATTATAAATTTTCAAGGTTTTTCAAAGCAGAAATCTCCTCAGGTATTGTAATTTGATTTTATTAGCCAATTTGCTCTAATTTTGTGGTTTTGATTCATTGATCACTGTTGTTTGGAAATTGAATATTATAATGCATAATGATGATGATACTAGCTAGTCAGTAGTCACATTAGGAAAAATGAAGCCGTACTACTGGCTGCTTCGTTGAATGTGTTGATCTGGATTCTATATAAGGAGTTGATTTGCATCTGGATATGGAACAGAAAGTCTGAGATTTGTTGAGTTTTGATTATTTGTGGCGATAATACCAAAATATCAAGCTGTGTGCTGTCGTTTATATCTCTTTTTACCTAATAATTGGTAGAATATGTCTTTCTCCTAAGTGTATACCTACACCTATATATGTCGAAGTTTCTAGCCTTTCCAAAAAAGCTTCAGAAGCAAATTTGCTTAGGAGTTCTAAGAGTAATTTGTCAGCTGATTTTAGTGTGTGTGTTGATAAATATATGCTCGACTTGCTACATGCTTTTTCTCTTGCCTTGTTTTGATTTTTGATATGTAAGGCTTGTGGAGAGTATTGATTTTTGTACTTAAGAAGCAAAAAAGAAACTATTTTCCCCCTAATTTTTGCGGAATTAGCTATACATGCTCTCTGAATAGAGATAAAAACAGTAGGTGATTGATTATTTTCATCTGCCTAAGCCTTGGTGGTAAAGTGTTACCCAGTAGCTGTGCTGGTGGGAAGTAGTAGGTATATATGGTGAAATAGTTGAGGTGCACGCAAGTTGATCCGGACACCACTCTTAATGAAAAAAAGATAGTCATCCATTCCCCCTTTTGAAAGAGTGTTTAAAAGGACCTAACTGTTATTCAAACATATCATATATGTCCTTTATTTCAAACAGAGGTGAATCTGGCATATTTTTTTCTATGCTGACCATTTAAATTAGTATCTAAGACACGTGGAAAAAAGGAAAGAAGAGAAAACGTCCAGATTTGTCCTGGAACTTTGCAAAGTTAATCATCAACGCTCTCTTATGTTACTTTTTATCTTTATCTAAGAAGGGAACCACTACCACCATAGTCGATAACCAAGAAGAGCTTTCAGCATCCTCTTTAAAATTCTACATGTTTTGCAAATGTACCATACAAAAAATATCTGTTTGAATTTGTTCCATGCTAGCTGACTAATTATAAAAATAGGGGCATGATTAAATTTGCTACCTTTGCGGAGTATAGGAGCAAATTTAGACGTCTTCTCTTTTCCTTTTTCACGTGTGTCACTTGCACGGCAATTTAAAACAATCAGCATAGATACATTGTGCCAGTTGGAGCTCCGTTAAAATGAAGGGCATGTATGATAAATGGGTAATCGCGAAGTTTTCTTTTTAAGTAGACTTTCAAGGAATGGCATAGAATACTAATTTCATAAAGTTCAGGATCAAATTTGAACATTTTCTCATTTAAGAGTATTCTTCTATGAGTATTTCTGGAGCACTTTGAGTGCAGGCTACACTGATATTGGAGGTGGATGCAACAATTCCACCTTAAGCATTTAGGTAAATAGATATCTAACAGTGAAATTATATAATTTCAACTCCTTACACCTGAATAATGAAATTCCAATGGGGAAAATTTAAAAGAAGTTGTGTGTTTTCAGACTATAGCTCTATGGTTCTATTGACATCACAATTTGATTTTTCATTGGTTTTTACGTGCTAATGTCAGGTTCTATTTGAAAATGCATTACCAGCGTCTGATCCTGGCACCCTGGAGCAATTAAAAGAGTTGAGCTCCAGAAGGAGAGCTATCGAATCCATCAATCAGAATAGCTTTGTGACAGATGCCATTGCTAGAGAAATGTCTGGGGGGTTGACTTCTCGATGTGAACAGGTAGTCATCACTCATTTGTGCTATCAAGAAAACATGAAAAATGTAGTTTCAATAAGACCCTTATCATCTTTGTTTGTGTCCTAGATTTTGTGAAGTTTCTAAATGATATTGCTTCCTCCTTACTAACATGTTTAAGTCTTTGTATATTACCTGCTTGCTAACATAGTAACATGGTAATAATAACATTCTGCGTCACAAATTCAGCTGGACAAATGAGCTAGCTGGCCTTTTATACTGACCAACTGCTTGCTAACCTTTCAAAAGCAACAAACAGTGTAAGAAACTTTCTCATTTTGATTTTTGTTTCAATCTATGCAGAATATACAGAAGGTAGAACAATATTTGCCACTTTTGGGGAACTTGATACACCATGTAAATATAGTTGGTGACAGCCTGAAGATGGCTCGATGGATTTCTGACCTAAAGATTAGGTGGAGCAGCTCTCTCGCTCCATCCTCCTTTTTCCATCTTAGCGGTCCAAAACTTTATCAAATGGATAATTTGCATTTTGAACTTGGTATGACACTTTTCGTTCTTGGTGCATTGCTTCGAGATCAAGCTTTGGAAGTTCTGTCAACAGGTATGTGTGATATATATGTCCGTTCCTTCATCTCATCTCTATCTTTTCATGGAAATATCTAATTTATCTCCCGTATTTTAGATCTAGTGCAATCTGCCACCATTCTCAGAAAAGCTGCGGGAATTTACCAACATCTAGCTCAGGTTGTCCTTCCGTGTTTGCAGCCTGAGTTGGCACCAGAAAGGCCACCAGAAGCTCTAATTAGTGTTTCTGCTGCAACCACCCTTGTTTGTTTAGCTGAGGCACAGGTTAGTCTTAATTATTTTCTTGTTTTCTTTTTTCTTCTCGAGCCTCTCCAACAATGATGCTTCTAAATCAGAATTTGAGCATCAACACGTTCTGTTTTCCATTTTATCTTTTGTTTGGATAGTAATAATGTTCTGTTTTTGCTTGCCTGATGTTGGACTTAGGCTGTGACGGTGAAGAAGGCAGAGCAAAAAGGGAATACTGGAGGACTTTTGGCGAAGCTGCACTATGGTGTTTGTGAATTTCTTAATGAAGCTATTGATACCTTGCATTCAGCCACCAAGCAGTGCAAAGACATCTCATCTTTAACGGTTTGTCTTGTTGATCTACTTCTCTCGCCTTTTCTAACTCCCCTTAGTGGTTCTTTGTATGCCGGTGCTTTTGATATGCTTTAGATTCATCAGTATCGCTGAAAGCTTTTAGCTTCAAGTACATTTTCATTTATTATGTTGACTTTCCGGAAATTATAAACATGCTTACTATTGCAAGGGTTGACATGTGTCTTTGGGTGATATTTCTGGCCTATACAGGACTATATTATGACCTGTAAAATGCTGCATGAGCTACTCAGTTACAAGTATCTAGCGGAAAGTCTAAAGACAGAGGGGAAAATAGGCTTCGCTATTGGAGTTCTTTATCATGTGATACAAAGTTCAGAAAAACATACACCAAGAGAAGAGTCATGGAGACTAGTTTATAAGCAAGTGATTGATGACTTGACTGTGCTGCTCCGGAAGTATGAACACGAGAATGAGTTTGTCTGGCACGAGAAAATTCCGATGCAGGATGAGTTGCCGGTACCTCAAGGTGTCAAGATTGTTAGTTCCATACTTTATCAACCACAAAGGTGGGAAAGAACACTTGTTTTCAAAATGTAACAGTAAATGTTCTTTTGTTGAGAGGACTTCAAAGTCCATTTGAGTGTTTTGAAAGGTGAAATATTATTCTTAAAGCATTTTTCTCTAGTGTAAATTCCCAAATTTTTGTGCATTTCTGGCTCCACTTATATAGCTCAGAACGAATTTTTTTACTGTGGATGAGGTACAACTTGTACTAGTTATGTGAGGATATTTTTTATTGTAATTATATTCCGATCTGCTTTGTTTTTCATTATTTGTCTTTTGTTTCTCTTTCATGCTCTTCTCTTTCCTCTTTTTTCTCCTTAGTTTTTTTTTTTTTTTTTTAAAATTATTTGGAAACCAGATACCATATAAATAAAGTAAGAATTTTAAATAAATTAAAGCAAGTGTCCATAAGCAGTTTTTCTAGGCTCATAAGCGTAATATATACAATAATTTATTCAAATCATATATATGTCAATAAAGAGATCATGCTAGAACCATGAGACTTGTGGGATGTTTGATACCTTCTTCTCGATTAACATAATATCTTACCCAAATTTCTTCTTCGCAGACCAATTAAAAATTTAAATGAAGAGTCAACTTTTTTTTATTAGAGATTCACCAAAATTCAATTTTAAGTGGCGACTCTAAATAAAATAAATATTTTTTAAAATAGTCCCTTTAATTGAAAAACCTCGATGAAAAAAGGAATGTGACAGTCATACATGAAATTATGAGTTAATTTTTTATTTAGAAGTTGGTATACATAATAGGTATATTATTCAAATATATTACTTTATTTATTTCACACGCTAGCTAAAACTAGCCAATATTGTCAAATATTCATTACACAAATACGAACAAACACACACATACATAATGTATAGAACCATTCAACATTATATATTTTCTATTACTTGAGAAGGTGACTTTCAATATCTTTGAGTCCAATAATGAAAACACCCAAGAGTGCGAGAGGCTTTGGGGTATCTTCAGTTTTCTTCCCGTACATAAGTGTGACTGTCGTCCACTGATGTTCACTAGATGTGATGATAGTAAAGGAATCATACAACTCTAACATATTTCCTCCAATCACTTTCCAAGTGGTCGATTTCTTTTCAGGTCAATCGATTCAATCTTTTCTTTAAGAAGCATTTCCTTTCCATCTGTAATTATTAAAAAACAAATACAAGAGATGTCACTCCTAATTTAAATATTTGAATCCTCATAAAAGCATAAACATTCACAAAATAATATTCTCATCTAATTTAGTTTGATTTTCCTCATTTTCATTTTCATTTTTCACATTGGGGAGAATATGAGGATTAGTAGGACAAGCTATATATTTGATTGTATTGTGTTTGGTATGAGAGAAGTAGTTCTTCATGTTTTTTTTTTGAAATATTTAAAAAATATTTTCTGATGTTTAATTAGCTAAGTAAAAGGTATATTGGAAAAAAATTATATTAAATATTAGTAATAATATTGATAAATCATAGAGTATTTTAGTTTGACAAAACTTTTGAGTATTAAAGAAATGATTTCTAAGTGTTAGTTGGAGCAAGTAAAAATAAAGTTAAAAGTTAAGGTAATTTTTAATAAAGAAAAGACTTCAAGTCACAGGGGTGAAAGAAGTTAATAAGTTTTTCCTTTTTAATGCAAAATTTCCTACTTTGAAATATATTTATGGTAAATTCCTTTTTATGAAGATCTCACTGTCTATCAAGTCTCAAATACAATAAAGTACAAAGTCAAGATTCTGATTTTATATATATTTCATGCCCCTCGTGTATATTAGATAGAAAGAACGTTTTCAACTATAATTTTTTTAAAGATTCATACTCCATTAAACTATATACTACGTATAATAAAGTAAAAATTCAACCACCCATAACAAGTTGAAACGTGTTATGAGGTCTCGATCAGTTTAAATTTATAAGAACTAAATTAAATTAGATATTAAAATTTCCTTTGTTGTATAGTATAGACACGTTTATGCACATGACGCTTTAAACTTTGTTTTTTTACCAAGTAATTAGTTAAGGGGTAGATAACAAAAATAAATAAATAAATTCAAAGGGGTGATAGGATCCCTGCATAAGTTAAGTGTAACTGATAATTTCAATATAGTTTAGGTGTGTTTTTATATCTTATTCCTACAAAAAAAATTGATGCAGGAAAATTGAGAGAGAGAGAGTAGAAAAATGTGTGTTACCTAGATTAAATTTCCAGCTAACAACCGAACCAACCTTTATAGTTTCACCTTCATGAATTTCAAAATGATTGAGCACGCTAGGGATTATGTTGGGTAGATGATGAGTGTTGGTATGAACAATATCATGAATCGAGTGTCCTCCACATTTTACCTCTATTGAAGCAATCAACTTGCCTTTAATACCCATAGCTTCTTTCTCTTAGAGTAATAATAAGTTGTGAAAAGAAAGTGGTGAACAAATATTAAGAACTTGTAGCCTTTATATACATTTAATTAGCTATAAAAAGCTTGCTGGTATAAAGCATTGTCAACCACATATTTACATCACATGTTATTATCAAAGATTAGGGTTAATTCATTTTGGACCGCTACGAAAAATATTATTAGATTTTAAAATAGCACAATATAATTTGAAAATTTTCGCTCAATTGAGTATATCTAGCATATTGTTTGACAATAGTAAAATCACTATTTAAAATTGGTTAATTTTATCTTCCGTTACACATTTTGTTCAAAAATATCGTCCTCCAACTAGCAAATAACTAAAAAAAATTTAAAAAATACCATCCCTGCTAATGATTACTCCAAAACAAGGAGAATGAACCAATTTTGCCCTTAATTTCAAATTCCAGATAAGTGTTGTTAGCTATAAAGACTTGAACAAAAGTTTATATGGGAAATTATGAGATTACTTGACTATTTTAAGTGGTAATTTTATATAATACGAATTTATGTAAATTAAATTTAATGACCAACATTATGTTTTAATTAAATATTTGTTTTACTAATTTCTTTCAAAACTATTAGAGTCTTGATTATAACATGATGACTTCAAGTTATCATAAGTAATATAACGTGTCAAGGCATAATTAAATTTGATTTTTTATCATATCATTTTTAGAGATATTAAATTATTATACATTATTATTAATCTAAAAAAATAATTTTGTAAATAGTATGTAATAAAAGGTATGCTATTTTGTGTTCCGAAATAATAACTCATAAACAATGCATAAACAACAATAAGAAAAAATATATATATTTCATGTATTCATAGCCCATTGGAAAATTGTAGTGGAAAAAAAATTCTACAAGACTATATAAATAAGGATAAATTTCAAAAAATAAAAATTAATACTCCATATGTCTCTAATTACTTGTTCAATTTTCTTTTTTTACTTGTTCATTTTGACAAATCAAGAAAGGACAATTTTTTTTTACCTATTATACCCTCAATTAATTAATTTTGAAAAAGGTTGAACTTCTTGAGAATCTGAAATTTTTAATTCACCCACTTCATAATTAATAGAGGTAAAATGATAAATTCACTATGTCAATCATTATTTTCTAAATAGGTATGTCAATTCAAAAGTTGACAAGTAATTAGGGACAGAGGAAGTATATATTTAATTAAATAAAATATCACTTATTTTGAATAGAATAAAATACAATAATTAATGCCACGTGCATAAATTTATTCTAAATATATGCCAAACTTTGAAATGTTTGAAAAATTGAATTTGATAGGTTATGCAATAAATGTTCAACTTCCCATAAAACTAAGAAAATAATATAAGCATGAAGAATGATCAAATCTATACATAAAAAAAAAATTGAAAGATAGAGTAGTATATGTCTAGCCTCAAATTTATATATAAGATAACCTTACTATAATATAAGACGATATAAAACATAGAAAAACACAGAAATTATAACATTTACTCTTCTTTATTTTTTTATTTCCCATCCAATGTTCAGACCCCGTATTGTAAAGATATGACACATGAGTATAATTCAACCCCAAAAGCTATCTCATGAGGGGAGGGTTTGTCCAAGTCCATATAAGGAGACCAATTTCTCATCCCTCTACCGATGTGAGACTTCTTAACACGTATTGGAACCCCGATAAAATTTAAATTATGCATTTAGGAGTGGCCTCCTTAATAAATAGAGGATCTTTGTAAATAGTGAGATAAGAATCAAAGATTTTATTTGATTTTCTTGGCCAATTTTCTTTCCCTAGTATGGTAATACCTATTGGGTCCATCCTATTTTTTAAGAGAGAGAGAGAGGGGATTGTAATAAATGAAAAATATCATATTTCATATATAGAATAATGTGAATCCAGTCTTTTAAAATAGAGAATAAGCTCAAATATGTCATTAAATTTTTTTTAAAATACTCATTTATGTTATTCGTTAAAAGTATGAACACGAGAATGAGTTTGTCTGGCATGAGAAAATTCCCATGCAGGATGAGTTGCCGCTACCTCAAGTCAAGATAATTGTTAGTTCCATACTTTATCAAACACAAAGATGGGAAAGAACACTTGTTTTCAAAATGTAAAAGTAAATGTTCTTTTGTTGAGAGGACTTCAAAGTCCATTTGAGTGTTTTAAAAGGTGAATTATTATTCTTAAAAGCATTTTCTCGAGTGTAATTTCAAATGGCGACTCTGAATAAAATAATATTTTTTTTAAAAAAATAATCACTTCGATTGAAAAATTCCAACGAAAAAGGAATGTGACAGTTCATACAAATACACTTGAAATAAACAAGATATTAAAATGGAAACAACACAAGTTCAGGCCTGTGAATAATCTATGAAATTATGGATTAATTTTATTAATTTGAAGTTGGTATACATAATATGTATATTATTCAAACATAATGACATTATTTATTTCACACGCTAGCTAAAACTAGTCAATATTGTCAAAATTTCATCACACAACTACAAACATACACACATACATGATGTATAGAACCATTGAACATTATAGAATTTCTATTTGTTGAGAAGGTGATTTTCAGTATCTTTGAGTCCGTTAAGGAGAATACCCAAGAGAGGGAGAGGCTCTGGGGTATCTTCAGTTTTCTTCTCATACATAAATGTGACTGTTGTCCACTGGTGTTCGTTGGATGTGATAACAATGAAGGAATTATACAATTCTAAGATATCTCCTCCAATCACTTTCCAAGTGATCGATTTCTTTTGATGGTCCACTGATTCAATCACTTCTTTAATAAGTATTTCATTTCCATCTATAATTATTAAAATAAAAAAAATATAAGAGATGTTATTCCTAATATAAATATTTAAATCCTCATAAAAATATAAAGATTCACAAAATAATATTCTCATCTAGTTTAGTTTAGTTTTTCCTCATTTCTATTATTTTCATTTTTCACATTGTGGAGAATATGATAATTAGTAGGACATGTTATAAATTTGATTGTATTGTGTTTGGTATAAGTGATGTACGTAATTCTTCATGTTTTTTTTTTTTTTGAATTATTTGGAAAATATTTTGTGGTGTTTGATTAGCAAGTAAAAGGTATACTGCAAAAATTATATATCAAATAATAATAATAATATTGATAAATCATAGAATATTTTAATTTGACAGAACTTTTAAGTGCTGCAGAAATGATTTCTAAGAGTTAGAAGGAAATTTAATAAAGAAAAGACTTCAAGTCACAAGTGAAAGAAGTTATGTTTTTTTCCTTTTAAATGCAAAATTTCTTACTTGAAATATATTTATGATAACTAAAAACTATCAAATAACATTTTTTTATGAAATTAATTTTCTTGAAAAATAACTTTCGTACGAAATACATCGAGGTATAAAACACACTTAAAATATGGTGAAATATCTATCCTATTAGCCCTGAACTTACTTTTTCATATTATTTACCTCTTCACTCTAGATTCTAGTAAAGAAAACAAGTTAACATATATCATGTGAATTCTCGTGTCTATATTATGAAAAGAAAAAGTGTTTTAATGTCTTATTTAATTTAATTCTTTTAGATCTAAATTAACTGGACCTCATCATCTCTCAAGTCTCAAACACAACAAAGTACATAAAACCAAGATTTTTGAGTAATATTTCATGTCCCTCGTGTATATTAGATAGGGATAAGGGTATGAAAAATATCCTAACTTTGGTCGAATTTGCTATTGCGATACTAAACTTTCATGAGTACCTATTACCTCCCTAGACTATTTAATACCGTATTTTAAACATATATATCTGTCCACGTGGACATAAAAAATAATGCAAAATTATAAATAGTAATGTGTCCACGTGGGCACATATATACCTTTAAAATACACTATTAAATAGTTCAAGGGGTAAAAAATACAATATTAAATAGTCTAGGGAGGTAATAGGTCCTTATGAAAGTTTAGTAGCGCAACAGCAAATTCGGCCAAAGTTGGGGTATTTTTCAGACCCTTATCCCTATTAGATACAAATAGCATTTTCTAACTATAAAATTATATGAAAAAATCCATGCTCCATTAAAGTATATTCTACATATAATACAGTGAAAATTTATCCATCCATAGCGGGGTTGAAACGTTAGAAATCATGAGGTTCCGATTAATTTAAATCTATAAGAGTTAAATTAAATTAGATATTAAGATTCCTTTTTTATCTAGTATAGACGTGTTTATGCACGTGACGTTTTGAACTTGTTTTTACCTAGTAATTATAAGTTAAGGGGTGAATAACAGAAAAAATAATTCAAAAGGGTGATAGGACCCCCACATAAGGTTAAGCGTATAATTGGAAATTTCACCATTATTTAGGTGTGTTTCTATACCTTATTTCTAAAAAAAAAAATTGATGCAAGAAACTTTTGAGAGAGTAAAAAAATATGTGTTACCTTGATTAAATTTCCAAGTAACAATTGATCCAACCTTTATAGTTTCACCTTCATGAATCTCAACATGTTTGAGCACTCTAGGGCTTATGTTTGGTAAAAGATGAGTATTGGTGTGAATCATATCATGAATCGGATGTCCTCCACATTTTACCTCTATTGAAGCAATCAACTTGCCCTTGAGACCCATAATTTCTTTTTCTTAGAGGGATAAGTTGTGAAAAGAAAGTGGTGAACAAATATTTAGAACTTGTCGCCTTTATATACATTACACTTAGTTATAAAAAGCTTGCTAGTATAAAGCATTATCAACCACATATTTGCATCACATGTTATTAGTGGGGATCAAAGATTAGTGTTAATTCACTTTGTGTATAGTTAGGTGTTTGTTAGTTATAAATTGACTTTCGCTATGAAGTTTTATATTTTTATACTCAATTATATATGGATTGCTATAAAAATATTATTGAATTTCAAAATAGCAAGATCTGATTTGAAAATTTCACCCAATTGGATACATCTAACATATTTTTTTCACAGTAATAGAATCACTATATAACTGACGCCAAGGCATATTCATGATTTTATCGCAATATTAAGATTTATAAATGCACGATCCATAATATTAACATTAATTTAATTACTAACATCAAAACACGAAGACAGTTGAATTATTACGACTCTTGTAAAATCATCTTTGTAAAACAAGTGAATAATTTAACAAACAAAATAATATAAATCCTTGCATATTTGTGCCTAGGTGATTTTGTTCACTAAAGAAGGTTGTATTTTGGTTTGCTACATAATTTTTATTTTTATTTTTATAGTACATATTGACATACAAGATTTACTTTATTACGGAGTCATCCATTATATTTGTGCTGACCTAATTAAGGATTCTTTACAAAATTAAAAAAAAAAAAAAAAGCGTAAACGGGCCAAATATATCTGTGAATTATTTAAAATAGGTTAATTTTATCTTCCGTTACATACATTGTTTAAAAATATCGTCCTCCAACTAGCAAATAACTAAAAATAAAATACCATCCTTGCTAATGATTTCTCCAAAATAAGGGGAATGAACCAATTTTGCCTCTTCATTTAAAATTTGAGATAAGTGTTGTTAGTTAATTATAAAGATTTAAACAAAAAATTATATGGGATATTATGACATTACTTGACTATTTTAAGTGTTAATTTTATATAACGCTAATTTTATGTAAATTAAATTTAATGACCAACACTAATGTTTCAATTAAATATTTATTTTACTAATTTCTTTTAAAACTATTAGAGTCTCGATTAAAACATGTGATGACTTCAAGTTATCATAAGTAATATAAGGTGTCAAGGCATAATTGAATTTGCTATTTTATCATATCATTTTTACAGATATTAAATTATTATACATTATTATTTAAATCTAGAAAAATAGTTTTGTAAATAGTTATGTAATAAGAGGTATGTTATTTTGTTCAGAAATAATAACTCATAGACCATGCATAAACAACAACAAGAAATTATTTATATATATATTTCATGTATTCATAGCCCATAGGAAAACTGTAGTGGAAAAAAATTCCACAAGAATCTATATATAATATAAAGGAGAAACATAGACAAGGTGACGTAGTATCTCTCTATGGCCTCCATTTATGTTTATATTTTTTCTCCTTTTTTTTTGAGATTTTTTTCTTAATTCTTTTCACTAAATATTTTCTTTATTAAATAAAAAATTTAATCATATTTACTATTTTAATTATACCTATTGAGTTAAAAAAAACCACCATCTACTCATATTCTCTACTTAAATAGCATGACTATTCAACTCTTTTCTAACTATTCTTATGGATTATAAAATCTATAAATAACAATCCATTAAGATGTTGAATATTCATTTTTGCATTTTCTCATTATTTGTGTAGTTTTTATTCTCTTTTTTTATTTTTTTTATTTTTCATCTTTTTCATAAGAAATTATAGAAACGATAGTGACATGATATGTGCTTCATTTTGATGAAGATCAAAGATATATTCTTCAAAGATTCATTACAAAGAGATGTTCACACTAGTTTAGTACAAGTTCATCGAAATGAAGAAGGAAGCTTCATTATGTTGAAAGATTCATCAAGAGAGATAATCATAGAAGTATAAAATTTGAATGTTTTCAATATTTTAAAGATTCGTTAATGTATTATTTTGATTTCAATATTTTAAATTTTTGACAAGGTTGAAAGGTATATTATTTATGGTACATTTCTCATAGTTATTGGATATTGTTGTGCTTAAAAATCTATATATAATATAAGCTAAATGTTAGAAAATTCAAGTTGCACCTCTCTTTGGCCAGGGATTCTATTTATTCCGTTCCTCAATATTTTGGCAATTTTTTCAATTAATGTATTATTTTTATTTCAACATTCTAAAATTTTGCCATGATTGAAAGGTATATTATCTATAGTACATTTCTCATAGGTATTAGATATTGTTGTGCTTAAAAATCTATATATATAATATAAGCTAGATGTTAGAAAAGTGAAGTTGCACCTCTCTTCGGTCAAGGCCCAAGGATTCTATTCATCTTTTTCCTCATTTTTTTTTTGGAAAAACTACCTAACTAGACATACATTCCTACTATATATACTAATATTACCTCTACTTTTAAACAATTACATATATTACCACTTTTAATATTTTATACCATATATTTTAAAAAATATAATTAGATACACAAATTCCTTGAAACTAGGATTACTTAATTATCTTAACATTTTAAAAATTAAAATTAATGGTCCAAATATATTTCTCTCTCATCAGCCCCCCTCCCCCAACCTCCTCCGTAAATTGTCTATCCCCACCCCTCACCCCCACCAATGTATTATTTTAGTTGCAATATATATGTCATGTATATGGTCATACAATTCATCTTATGTATCTTAGTTTTTATTT
>JAJOOH010011812.1:0-44364 GCA_029582605.1 Solanum gracilifrons | reverse complement strand
TGTAGGGTTTTATGACACCGGATTCCATGTCTAGCTTGCATGGTCTATGTTGGTTAATGCCTATTCCCATCATGTGGGATGTGCACTCTAGTTATTGGATAGGTTCTACAACGTGTAGGTAGTAGTATGGGATGCTATCTACACATGGCAAGTGTAGGCTTTGAAGATACTAATGTGAGTTCCCTAAGTCTAACGACTATTATGTGAAAGTCCCCTTATGTGTTTGAATGTCTCCAAAGTGGTTTCTTAAAGAATGTTGGTCTATTGATGTTATGTTGTAAAGGAAATGTCCTTATCTAAGGTAATCTTGGGGAACACTTAAGTGTGCTTAAAGAGGTTGTATGGGCGGTCACTTCTTGTCTCACTCAAGTGTGTTTTAAGGTTATATTAGGTAGAGGTCCTATGCTAATGAAATGACATGTGTTCTTTTAAAGTTAAGCATGGGTTGTATATGGACATATGTTAAGTATATGTATGGTTGGCGATGGTCTTATATGTTAATGTTGACTTGTATTATGCCTCTTATACTTGTAAAGGAAAGGTTTTATCAAATGATATGACAACATTACTTCCTTGGAAATGTCCTTTTTGACATGGAAATGTCCTTTTTGACATGTTTTTGCATGGTCTCCATGCTTAGTACTTAATTGTGCTAACCCCTTTCTTTCCCTTTTTGAACTAAACTGTAGGGATTTGGAGATGACGACATGTCATGACTTTCCTAGGTTTCTAAGTGTTGAAGATGAAGACTTGGTGAGTCCTCATAGATTCAAGGATAATACCCAATATGTTCTTTTATGTCTTTTAGTATTGTTTAAGTTGTGTACGGGATTAGTCCCGAAATTTGTACTCTAATGTATTAGATGGTTTTGAGACATCATGTATAAAGTCGAGAAACCTTCCGCTTGCTATATTTTTTTATGCAATGTTTTCTTGGTAAAGAAAGTTTTAAATTCCTTATGGTTTTAGTGTCTATGCGATGAATGAAAAGAGGCTTGTATTAGACCTCTTCGAGGTCGAGTACGCCGGTTACGACTAGGGGGTGCTCCCGGGTCGTGACATTGACATAAGTAAAGTTAACCTTAACATGCTTTCATATTAACATACATAGACCATAGTATTCATTACATAAAGAGCCTAATCATAACCTCCCTTAGAGTACACTTGTGCAATGCATAAGTAGGGTCCGTAGTCCTACCTACACTAAGCAACTCTTCAAGAAATCATGACTAGAGTTCATATTCTTATCTTAGTTCATTTCTTAACTTTCGGGACACATTTCCATAACCAACATACACCGTGCGGCTACTTGGAATCCGGTGTTCTACTCCCACACCGAAAAGAGAGGGTACTACTTGCCAAAGTAGGACCTACATACATAATAGCTATCTAGTGGATCCGCTAAGCTAATACCTACGGGGGCATGTAGTTATGGAACAAGGAGATTGCTACTAGAAAACCTTGACTTACTAAGCGTGGCGGTTTCCATCTCATGAGACAACATCTATGTTGGGAACCCGAACTTGCTAAACGTGAAGGTTCTCTTGTGGGAAGTCGGACTTGCTAAATGTGAAGTTCCCACTCTCATTTTTCATGTTCACTCGGTGCTAATCTCCAACTCCCTTTTTAAACATCTTTAAGCCTTTATTTAACATTAGTTCACAAAATAGGCTTTAGGGACTTGATCCCTCATATCTTATAGCTCAAAGGTTTCTGAGATGAGAATGACCGTTAATCATAGAACCTACATTATGTGAGAATGACCTTTCACATAATCATACCATATTCATAACATAGTCTAGTTTAGAGTACAATTGAGAAAACCTTTCAAGAGACTCACTTTCACTAGATTATCATAAACATTATTCATTCATTCATGTGTGTGTACATATGTGAGAAACATTTCACATAAACACCTTTATAAAACACATATTCATACCTTGCTAATCATACACTTTGCATGCATAATAAGATGTAAGGGTGTAGATAAGTGTTCACCTTTCAATAGACACAATAACACATCATATTCATAGTTATACATGTAGAATGTGTGTGTGTGCATAATGGTCCTCATAGTGACATATTAGCAACAACATTGATATTGAGTGTTCTTCCCTTAAAGGGATCACAACACATTCACAATGTCCCAAATTCACGAGCAATTCATATTAAAGCCCTTAGGGATTCGAGACCACACACCCACACTTTATCATAGGAGACATGGACACATTCAACATTGAATATGTACTGCTAACAAGTATATGATTAAACATTCATATAGGGGTCATATAGGTAGGGTCATTCCACAATAGTAGCTAACATAATCAATCATGTAGACCACACCTTATCCCTTACATTATCATTCACATTATACTCCTCATCATCAACACACTTTAAACATCATGCTAGCATTAAGGATTTCATACATAACCTTCATAGCACAACCTCTTAAACATATGCATCATAATCATCAATTCAGTTCACATCTATTGCCTTCAAGGCCATGATCTCAACATGCATAGATAGACAAGAAGTAAACACCTCCACCATAAGTGGATCAAACCTCACAACATCAATTCTCATACTATAGACTAGAAGTTAGGTCAACTTACCAATTCTCCAAACCATGATCACCATGGATCAATCCTCAACAATTCATAATCAATTGACATAGGTAGCAATAGGAATCAACAATGTAATTCAATAACATACACATAATCTAAGTACAATTCTATAAACAAAGGGATCAACCCATAAATTTGCCCATAAGGCCATAATCCTCAACTCATCAATATACCAACAATTCAACATGAATAAGTATAGATAATCATAATAAAAATCAATACAATCTAATCTAAACATAATTTCGTCAACAGAGATCATATTCACAAAGACCCACTTCATAGGCCAATTTTTGAGAATTTGGGGATCATGGGTTTTTCAAGAAATCCTTTGAAAATTGTCTTAAAAACATTACTTCCACATTAATTCATCAATGGAATGATTTAGAAAATCGTTTGACAAGGAACCCATGTTTAGATTGAAAATTGGCAATTTTGGTCTTCGAATCACTTTTGAAAATCTTTGATACAACTCCTTGAATGAGAGGTTATTCAAGAATCAAGAGTCAGCATACCTTAATTATTGAAGGCCCATGATATTGAAGAAGAAATCAGTCGAAAACCCATCTTCTAGCTTGAGCTTCATCAAGGTCTTCAATGGAGTTTTTGAGAGGGAAGGGTCAATTTGAAGAATGGGGTTTAATTTTAGGTTTTGGGATTTTAACCAACTTAAAATACCCTAAAATAGGTAGAATAACCGTTTATAATAATTCCCCAAAGTACCCAAACTACCGCTCACTTAGTTAGACATTTTTAAATAAGTCAAACTTGAGTTTTATTTTCACAGATTTCGTCGGGACACAGGTTCGCGACTCAGAGGTGTTCCCACAAGTTTTCTGGAAATTAAATTCAAGACGGTAGATTTCGCGATGTGGACCAAACATTTGGCCCTTGATGGCGCTAGTCCGCGACGCGGACATGCTCCCTCTAAGCACAACTTCAAGTTGCCTTGGCAACTTGCTTAGCCAAGGTTGGGGTCCTCCTCGGGACCCTTAGGTTGGCCCCCGTGGCGTCGTATCCAAATGTTTTGACCCTAAAAATATTTATTAAGACACTAGGGTAACCTCCACTTATTTTAGACTCCAAACAACACATAAAAACATGAACAACATACTAGAACACACCAACACGTAAAAGACTAGTTTTCGAACGTCTTGGTCGTCCCTTGACGTTTGAATTCCAAACTCTTTAAAGCTGACTAAAAAGGCTATTCTTCATTATTTTAACAAGTTATTATTGCATAAAACTCATGTGAGGCTCTACTTTATCCTACTTCATTTTGAGGGTTGTTACAGTTTTGCCTTAGGCAAGTAGGACACCTTCTTTTGGTGTGGGGTTACACGACACTGTATTTCATGTAGCTCACATGGTCTATGTCGGTTAAGGCTATATTCCCTCTAATGAACAAGAAAGTGAGTTTTGTGCTATGGTTCCTCAAAATGATCTACTTAGTCTGAGTGGTATTATGAGATGTCATTCATACATGGCACAAGTAGACTTTGAGAGTAGCCATGGTATGTTCCTCTTATGTAACTGAATTATGAACATGAAACATGAACTATGACTAATGAATTCTCAAGAAGATCTACATAGAGTGACTGAGGGTATGGGACTTCACTCATACATGGCACAAGTAGACTTTGAGAGTAGCCATGGAGTAGTTCCATTACATTATGATGATTTATGAATTCATGCATTTTCCATTTGAATGGTTGTTATGATTGATTTTCCTTGACATGAGCTATTGAATATGAATGTTTCTTTGTCTATGAGTATTAACTATGGATGAGACTAGTGTATGACAAGTATGAGCATGGTGACCTAAAAGTGGTACTTAGTGTAGATAGGGTTATGGATCTTATCTATGCATCACACAAGTATAACTTAGGTGATAATTCTATTATGATGAGATGATCTTGGTATTTGACTATGTATGTGCATTATATCTTATGATGATTGATATTTGCACTATGTCTATGATTGGAGACTATGCTTATGTTTTTGTTGTTAACCTTTATGGTATGATGAACTATATGTGAGATTTTTATGAGTAAATTCCCCAACTATTTCAAAGATGATGTTCAATTTAGCATATAGTATGGTTTCAACTAAAATGTCCCTTTTATCATGTTTTAATGGTTTTTATGCATGTCTTCCATACTTAGTGCATTTTTTGTACTAAGCCATATTTCTATATTTTCTATAAGTGTAGGGTTTGGTTCTTGAAGGTGATCTTCTATTAGTTCAACCTTGGAATAGATAATTCTCCTTGCTAATTGGTGAGTCCTCAAGATTCTAGGACGAGTATCTTTACTTAGTAGTTTCTTTAGTATTTCTTGTAAGAACTATTGTAAGGGCTGAGTCCCTATTTTAAGACTTCAATTTTATTTAGATGGCTAAATGAAACAATGTCTAGACTCCCATTCTTATTTATGAAAGACTTCGATCGAAAAGAAAATTTTTAATTCTGCATCATTCTATGATATTTATGTTTCTGATATGCTAAGGGCTTGTATGCGACCCCTTTGAGGTCAAGTACGCCTTGTTACGTCTAGTGGGTACCCCTGGGTCGTGACGGAAATGGGGGGCAGGTCCGCGACGCGGATTGGGTCTCCAGGTTCGCCCGAATTTTTCCTTCTTCGTTTTCTAACCCAATACGCCTAAATTCTGTTCCTCTTCTCAAATTCACTTTAGTCTCAGATACCCTGTATATGTACACAAGAATCTATTCATAAACGACACTAAAATCGACACACTTTCCTCAAGAACTCAACAATCCCAACTTAACTCAAGAACGAAAGTCAATATTCAAGAACACAATTCAAAATCATCAACTTTCAACTTTCTAGAACGAATTTCGCTGAACTAAACATGATTGGCGTGTGGGTGAACGAACCCAATGCTATGAACGTCTCACATACCTCGTAGGGTTGAATCCTTGGCAAAATCCACAACCAAAATTGCAAGAACTTGACGAATCTTGTACTTTTCTTCTCCCTTCCTCCTTTTTTCTCTTCTTTCAAATCCCTAGAGTAATTCTCGACTGTGTAAAATGAACTAAATTAGTTTAGACCCCAAATAATTTACTAAAACCGGATTTAATTAATTGGGTAATGAAAAGACCATAATACCCTCCTAAAATCCGGTTTTGACTTTCCTTATCTAGATAGCCCTACATCGAATGGTCATATCTCCCTCATACGAACTCAAAAATGAAAAAACTCAGTGACGTTGGAAAGATAATTCAATGATATTTCCTTCGATATCTTATAGCACACCTAAATCATCATGAGCTAGGCGTCATGGTCGTTTGAAGTTTACCCAAAACTTATACCCAGCTTAACTTTATCAAACTTTCCAAATTTGATTATTTTGAAAAACGATTTTTTTCTAATCCCAAGTCTTTCTAGTAGCTGGGTGTTACATGAACGACTCTTTAGATTAATTATTCTAATTTATTTTAGGAGTTTTAAGTTTTTTTTTTACCGTTGGCAACGAAAAATGGGACATAATAGTCAAACATTAATCAAGAATATTTAGTAGTCATGACACTTCAATAAAATTGAAACTGCAATTTTTTCTTGGTCTATATTATTAGAATAACTTCTGAATGCGAATAGAATAAAAATAGTACACAATATCAGGTCATTAAATAAAAAACTATGTTTAACAGACTATAGAAGGTGAAACTAGTTTTTGAAGTAAAAACTAAATAATCTATTATAACAAATTAATTTGGGCTTTAATCATGAAGTTTTGAACTTTATCGATACCCCCTTTGTTATACTTGTTTTCTTCTTCTATTATAAGATTCTAGGCATTATTTCATAAAGGTCTTCTTAGTGCGACTTAATTCGGTTTTTATTTATCATAACATTAATCTATTAATATTGTTTTTTAAATCTTAAAGTAAACTAATCAAAGAAAAATTTCTTGGAGAAATGAGAATGAGTTAAGATAGACATGATATCTCGTGAACAACATTGGTAGCGTGATTTAGTTGTGAATTTTTTTTTTTAGCCCCACACATATGTAGTCACGATACGTGATGATATGCCTCAAACAATCAATATTTTTTTTACACGTAGGCTATTCAAAGAAGGAAAATATCTCAATCTATATGAAATTGTAGATAGGTAACATCCTCGATTTTCTTCCTTTTGTCGAGTTTTCTTTTCGGCTAGAGTCAGTTTCATCGAGCAGAGTCTTCCCCGTAAATTTCTTCTTCTTTGTAAGACATCTCCCCATGAGAGGCCTAGAGTTCATGAAAGTTATTGGTTCACTCTTGGAACTAGACAAAATACAAGCAATGTATCACTACGAGGAGGTTAAAAAGAGAAATCACATGGTGATGCATGTGAATCTTTTTTTTTTGGCTCGAAATTGACTCACAATCATCATTACCACACAATTAGCATCCTCTGTGGAAGGTTCAAGTTCCTTTGAAACAAATTACTTTTCAATTGGTTGGGAAACATCCTGATCAATAGGAAGTCCAGATGAGAAACGTCCTGATCAATCGCCGGTTGATCATGGGAAACATCGTCATCCATCGATAGTTGAAGATGAGAAACATCCTGATCCATAGGCAATTGAGATTTCAAACATATTGATCAATATGGAGTTGATGATGGGAAAAATTGTCATTCTTAGGAAGTTAAAAATGAGAAACATCCTGCTAAATAGACAGTTGATGATGTGAAACATTAATCAGAGTGATACAAATATGCTATGAATCTTAATTGAAGGATTATTTTGATGAACATCGATGATATTTGGAGGAAATTGGTGAAGGAAGTTGTGCATGATAATACCAAGTTAACTATCAAGCATTGTCTCTCTTAAGTGAACTCCTTATACATCTTTGGAGAGGGTGGTCAATTGCTTGAATTTTCAGAACTTACCTTTGAAGCTGAACTGAACTTTGAAACGTATGTAATTTCTGAAAATTCAAGCAATTGACCTCCCTCTCCAAAGATGTGTAAGGTGTTCACTTCAGAAAGAAAATGCTTAATAGTTAACTTTGTATTATCATGCACAAATTCTTTCACAAATTTCAGCCAAATATGTTTCGATATTCATTAAAATCATCCTTTAGTTGAGATTCTTTACAAAAAAAATTCGTTGTGATTAATGTTTCCCATCATCAATTGCCTATTGATCAGGAAGTTTCTCATCTTCAACTGTCTATGAATGTAACTATTTCGCATCATCAACTCCCAATTGATCAATATGTTTCCCATCTCATCTACATATGGATCACACGATGTTTCTCACCTTAAATTGCCTATCGATGATGATATTTCCCATCATCAACTTCCTATTGATCAAGATTTTTCTCATCTCAACTTCCTATGGATCAGGATGTTTCCCAATCAATTGTAAAGAAATTTTATTTAAAGGAATTTGCACCTACAAGAAAAAATGTTCAATTGTGTGGTAATGATGATTGTGACTCAATTCCTATAGTGATGACATGAAATATGTTTCCTATGGATCACGTGATTTCTCTGTATTACCTCCTCGTAGTGGTAACATTGTTGGTGGTTTTTCTAGTACCATGAGCGAACAAATAACTTTTGTGAATTCTAAGTCTTGCATGGGAGATCTCCTACATAGAGGAAGAAATTAATGGGGAATACTCTTGTCGGTAAACCCGACTCTATCCGAAAAGCAAATATAACACCTCAGACTTCGGTCAGTTTTTAGTTTTGGGTCAACTTCTAATTACCTCATCGTTTAGCACAAAGAGTTAGGTGACCCATGGCCTATTACATCGAAGGTCTTCTATTCCTTTTTCCAACGCCACCAAGTTTGCTAAATTTCAAGCTCTGAATAAAAAGTTATAAATGTTAGAGTGAAGCCTCTCTAGTTAAGGCATTTCATTCCTTTGGGAAATGTGTATTTCGATTTATTCCTTACCCCACTAGGCCTTTAACATTTTTCTTACCCAAATAAGGGTCTAATCTAATTTAGACCAATTTTTCTAAATTTTTAAATGCTTAAGTTTGAGAGAAGGGATTCAAGAGGATAAAAGCAGAGGGTTTCAAGGATTCATTGAAACATTGAGAGATTTTGCCAAGAACAAGGATTCTTTCAAGGTATGTAAGGCTATAAGAGTGTTGGACTAATTCGTCCTCATGCCCTACATCTAGTTTCAAATCAGTAAAATAGTAAATCTAGGATTCTAACCTTCGATTTGAGTATTGCTGTTGAGATCCTGAAGTTGATTCGTTCATCTATGCATTTCAACATGAACCCTATTTTTCGTTATAAATCTTGAGAATCTTTTAAACTGAGTTTTTGAGGAAGTAAAGAGAAGTTTGAAAAAGTTTTTAAGGAAACTAACTATTTCCCAACTTTTAATTTTTACATGAAGAAAGAGAAAGTTATTTTGAGAAAAGAGAAAATTTCATTTCTAAATGATTTTATGAATTCAGAGATATTTCAGAGTAGTTATCTCTTTTAAAAGGATGGTTTGAGTAATTATCTCAAACTAGAGAAAGCAATATGATTTATACATTTGAGCATGAGTATATATATTATTGTGAGTAGTATTGAGCACCGATATAGGGATGAGTTCAAACAACTCAAAATCCTCACAAACCATGTATGGCAACATGGGGTAAATGATCATGCTTTTTTGATGAATCCTTATTACTCAGTGTATCAACTTAGTTGAGGATTTCTATACCCCAGCAAGGTATAGTAAAGTTGTGGCAGCGCGGGAGAGATGATGTATCATCACGTAGCTCATAGTGATGGTTGTCGGTTAGAGAATCTCCCAAATAAGAGAAGAGAGTTTATTATTATTTTTTTATGCATTTTGAGTTGGTGGCTACTGTTTTACAAGCTATAAAAAATGCATCTCTTATTATTGCTTTAATATTGAGTTGAATTAAAGTGAGTAGTTCTTCCAACCTTGTCATTTCAGTTATTAATTGCTTTTCAGTTTTCCCCTTACATACTTGTACATTCAATGTACTGATGTCACTCGACCTACATTATTTTATGACGTAGATAAAAGTGTTCAAGGACAACAATAGGCGCTCCGCTGATACCAGTTAGCTTTGGTGAGCCTTCTTGGTTTTTGGAGGGTACCACATTAACATTTTTAGCTTTGCTAAGATGTCATTGGTCTTGTCCTGACATCTATCATAGTATTTAAAGGCTTCATAGACAGTGGTAGTTGAGGAGTGTTTTCCTATTCCTTTGTTAATGATTTGAGACTTGAGTATCCTCTTTACGGGTTTTTCAATATTTCAAGAAATTTTTGAGTGTATCTATTGTTGAAACCTTTGAGTTAAATATTTGCAATTGAAGCTCTTGTCTTATTGATTAAGTCTTTTGATGAGTACTGAGCCATGCTAAGGGTTCGCTCGGGACCAACGATGGTTCTGGAGTGATGGCCTCGTCCAAGGTTTAGGTTCCAGGCATGACATACTTGGTATCAGAGCACTGAGTTAAAGAGTCCTAAGGTGTCTATGAAGCCATGTGTGTAGAGTACTTCTTACCAGTATGAAGCGCACAACATCTATAATTAGGAGGCTACGACATTTAGGAAACATTTCACTTTCTTCATACTCCATTTCGTGTGACACAATTCAACTCTATAAATGTTTCCTTCTAATTCGTTCTTGCGCTTATCTTTTCCGATCATGCCTCCAAAAAGAGATGTTTGAAGATGTCTTGCTAGGAGGAATGTGGATCCTTAAGATCCAAAGGTTCTCCATGAACTAGAAGTGCAACCCCCTTAGGAGAGGTCACCAATGCTGAATTACGGGATGTCATGCGGATGTTGAGTCAAGTGGTGGAAAATCAACCTGGTCAACATATAAAGGTTCGTTAGGATGTGGCTGATATTTCTAGTATTCGTGAGTTCCTATGAATGAAACCACAAAGGTTCACATGGTCGAATGTCACTGAGGATTTGGAGAACTTTGTGGAAGAAATCCAGAAGCTGTTTGAGGTTATGCGTGTTGCCAATGCAGACCGTGTGGAGTTAGCTTCATACCATCTCAAGGGTGTTGCTAGGATTTTATACGATCAGTGGAAGAAGAGTTGGGATGAAGGAGCACCACTTTTGAGTTGGGCGGTGTTTGAAGATTCCTTCTTGAGCGCTTCTTTCCCCGCAAACTAAGGGAAGCGATGGTAAGAGAATTTTTTAACATGGAAAAGGAGTCTATGAGCTTGCATGAGTACATCCTCAAGCTCAGTCAACTATCCTGGTGAGCTCTGAAGATGGTTGTTGTTATGAGAAGTAGGATAGCTTGTTTGTGTCTAGGATATCCCGTTTGTCAAGGTAAGAAGGTAACGCGGATATGTTGATAAGGGGCATAGACATAGCGAGACTTATGATCAATGTGCAATAAGTTGAGGAAGATAAGATAAAAGATAGAAAAGAGTTCCGCAGTAAGAGGGCTAAGACATCAAATAAGGAGTCCAACAAGCAGAAGACAAGAAATATGAAGTGGTCCTCTTTACAGAAAAGGTTACTTGGGCCTGCTCTATCGTCAGCTAGTGCGCCTACACCAGAGAAGAAAGGTAATTTCAGGAACCACAACCCCAAGAATTCTAGGGCTCAACCTACTCAGTCTTAGAGTAGTATGGCACATGGGGCTAACTGGTCCCCCACACATTCGAAGTGTGGTAGGAATCACCTAGGAGCATGTCGTGATGGCTCCAATGGTTGCTTCAAGTTTGGTAGTTATATTAAGCATGAAAGGGCTAAATTAAATTAAATATGTTCTTTTTATACATATGTTTAGAAAGAGCTTACTTAAGTTTCCATTTTCGCAAAATAGGAGGATAGGTTAAAATCTCAATTTCAATCAAAGAAGAAGTTGAATGGAATTTGGTGAGACAAGTCACTTCACGGGAGAGAGCCCTAAGAACAAGAAGCGTAATAGGGGGAACATTGCTCAATCTTCTTCCGTGGCTCCAGTAGATAGAGCTGCTCCGAGATGAGCTACTTAAGCGACAGGTAGAAGAGAAAACCGTTTGTATGCTATAACCAGTCTCCAAGAGCAAGATAATTGTCACACCCCGAGTCTACCCCCTTGATGTAATACGGACCTAGTATCACTATTGGCCCAAGCGAAACTTGAACTTGACATATCATAAGCATACTAGAACAACTATATAAAGAGATACTATGCGGAAGCATAAAACATGAGATAACTGAAAGAATGGGAATACCCAATACAGATAAATATATATATAATATAATAAGCGTTGGATAATACTGAAAGAATCACTCAAAAAAAAGTTGAATCTAATACTATGTCTCAAAAAGTATCTACTGACAAGAGTTGTTGGGACATGCCCTCAGCTAACTCTAGCAAAACTGAAACTAAACTAAAAGACTGAAACGGAAAACATGTCTATTTTCCTCGAAGTACGAGGACTCACCACTAATGTTGCTGCGTATGGATCAGGAACCAATCTATGCATAATCTGAATATCGAGGACCTGAACCTACATCATGAATGGATGTAGCGCAGAGTATGCATCAGTACTTGAAATGTACTGAGCATGCATAATATAGAATATAACTGAACAAATATGAAAGCAGAACAAAGTATAAATGTGCAATGAAATAATCTGAACAATAATGTAAATATTGAATTATAACTGCAAAGAATTGAACTGAATGCAATGACCAAGTACTGATTATTCACACCACATGCTGAGACTGAATACTGAAAGGTATCTGAAAACTGGTCATACGCACTAGAGTCTGTGTGTGGGAGCTACTATTAACCGACTTAAAACCATATTAGCTAAACGCGGAGTCCGATGTATACACCTTATCGAGAGGACCCATTATACCTTGTCAGGGGTATAAAGGCATGACTGGCGTGATCACTAAATATGATGCTCATAAAGGGTACTTATAAACCTTCGGGGGCACGTAGTTCTGGGACTAAAAGGGAATGTTGAACCCTAGTCCAACTTGGTGCTATGTCTACTCCCAACTGGAAATGTGTATGATTGAAATATAACTGAAATACTGAATAGCTCAACTAGTGACTTCCAAATTTGAGAATGTAAGATTTATTTACTGAAAATGAAACATTCGGAAAGTAGAGCACGTTTATCTATTTAACTGACCTAGCTAGTGTAATTCATGAGCTAAACGAATCTACACAACTAGGGTTATGAGTTTCATACAAGGAACTAAACAATGATTTAACAAAAACATGATTATCTGAGTATGAATATTATAACAGCTTAATGACAACTAATATATAAAGTTTTAGAAATCCTAGGTCTAACCAAGATATAGCGAATCAAGAATCTGATAGAATTCTAGGGACCTAGTGGATGAAAGGAACCCACTAGTAAAATCCCACATACCTGGTAATGAATTTCATAGAGAAATCCTTCGATTTCGGGGGTGAAAATGAAGAAAACATGTTGCATTCTTGGAGGGGTTTGGGTCGCCTCTTGACTCCTCTTTTGGTCTAATTTTGAAGAATTTTGTTGAATGATTGTTCTGGGTAAGTTCTGACAAAGTCACAAGGCTTAAACTGAGTAAAACGACATAGTTTTGGGGTTAAATGACGTAGTTTAGGCATCAAATGAATTACCTAAAACCTGACGAGGGCTGACCACAACTCCTATGATGGACCATCAAAGGGACAACATCCCGTTAGGTGGGTTGTAGTCTGCAAGACAGTGACTATTGGTTCTGGGGTCATTTTCACGAGCCCTCCCACGGACCCTGTGGAGTATCACGAACCGTGAAGGTCACTGTGGTCCTTCTCTTGAGTTAGGGTTTGCTGGCTAATGACTAAAGACCCTCCTACATCTCCTCATTAAGAACACATCCCATGGTGAACTCCATGGTCTGAGACCTGAGCTTGGGTTGATTCTTCCTAGCTAACACGAGCTTCCCCATGGCTCGTAGGGTGGTCTAAAACATGTGAAGGGCTCTGTGGTCCACCACTGCTGGGCTAACACGAGCTTTCACGGTCTGTGAACCCCTCCGTGGTTCACCACTTTTCCTGCTGGTCAGGGCTGCTAAGTCTGAGGTGTTATAATATCTCCTCCTTAGGAACATTCTTCCTCAAATAAAGTCTGAAGTAGTTGAGTAAAAAGGGAAGGAGTTGCAATCCCTACCACGAAGTACTAGAAACTGATATCTCACTAATTTGAGTTCCAAGAACATGATACTAAGGCTAAATTTATGCAAGAGAAAATTGAGGGACTGGAGAGGAACTATTACCTGAAGCTAAAACGGAATCGGAAAGAAAGAGATGAGGATACTTGGCCTTCATTGCTGCTTCTGCTTCCCATGTAGCTCCCTCTACGTACTGACTCCTCCATAAAACCTTCACTGAAACAACTTCTTTATTTCCCAACTTACGAACCTGACCGTCAAGAATCTCAACTAGCACCTCTTCATAAGTGAAACTATCCTTCACTACCACACTCTCTAATGGTACTATGGATCCACCCACACACTTTTTCAACAAGGAAATGTGAAAGACTGGATGAACAGCTACTAGTTCCGCTGGAAACTCTAACTCATAAGCCATATTACCAATCCTTTTCAGAATTCTGTAAGGACATACATATCAAGGACTGAGATTCCCTGTCTTGCCAAATATCATCACCCCCCATCTGACATGTTCATAAGACCAACTCCTACGCGAGCAAGTCGGTGAACATCTTTTGCTAAATCTTTCATTTCATCCTCAACATGTGCTACACTACCCATGGACATCCTGCCCAGAGCACCAACTACTACATTGGCCTTTCCCGAATGATAAAGCACATTCTATCATAGTTTTGAGGAATTCAACCATCTCCTCTAACGAAGATTCAACTCTTTCTAGGTGACCACACTTTGGAGGCTCTTATGATCTGTGAATACATCTATGTGAACAATATATAAGTAATGTCTCCAAATGTTAAGGGTAAATACTACTACTGCAAGCTCAAGATCAAGAGTCGGTTAGTTCTTCTCATGCACCTTAAGCTGTCTAGAAGTATAAACTATAACCTTACCTCACTCCATCAACACACAACCTAGGCCGACCCTGGATGCATTACATTATATCACGTAAACGTTTGAACTATCTGGTAGAGTCAAAATGAGAGTTGTAGTTAACCTAGTTTTCAGTTCTGAAAAGTTCTTCTCACATTCATCTAACTATTGAAACTTATCCTTTTTTTGAGTCAACATGGTCAATGGGGAAGCTATGGATGAAAATACTTCAACAAATCTTCTATAATAACCAGCCAAACCAAAGAATCTTCTAATATCTATTGGAGAAGTGGGTCTAGGCCATTGCTTCACTGCCTAAATTTTATGAGAATCCACTCGGATCTCTTTACTAGATACAACATGACCAAGGAAAGCGACTAACTGTAATCAAAACTAACATTTACTAAATTTAGCGAATAACTGGCGATCTTTGAGAGTCTGTTGGACAATTCTCAGATGAGTCACATGCTCTTCCTCAGTTCGAGTATAAATGAGGATATCATTAATAAAGACAATGACGAAAAAGTCCAAATACTATTTGAATACCTTGTTCATTAAGTCTATGAAAGCTGCAGGAGCATTTGTTAGTCCAAAAGATATGACTACAAATTCGTAATGACCATACTGAGTTCTGAAGGCTATCTTAAGAATGTTACTATCTATGACTTTGAGCTGATGATAACAAAATTTGAGGTCTATATTCAAAAAATGACTAACACCCTAAGGTTGGTTGAACAAGTCATCAATCCTAGGGATAGGGTCTTTGTTCCTTATTGTGACTTTGTTCAACTGCCGATATTCAATTCACATTCAAAGAGAATCATCCTTCTTTTTCACGAACAAAACATGAGTACCCCATGAAGAGATACTAGGTGTGATGATGCCCTTATCTAGAAGGTCTTTCGACAGTTCTTTCAATTCTTTAAGCTCAGCTGGAGCTGTTCTGTATGGAGGAATTGAAATGGACTTGGTAACTGGAAGGAGATCTATTCATAAATCAATTTCCCTTTCAGGAGGAACTCTAGGAAGGTCTTCTCGAAACAGTTCTAAAAACTCTTTTACTGCTGGGACTGACTCAAGAGGTTGGGTTTCGGTGTTTGAATCCTTAACCCGAATGAGATGACAGACATACCCTTTGAAAATCATCTTTATAGCCTTAAGGTAAGAGATAAATCGACCCATAGGCACTAAGCTACTACCCTCGATTCTATGATTGGTTCTTTTGGAAACAGAAACCGAACGATCCTAGTTCTACAATCGACTGAGGCACAATAGGAATATAATCAATCCATACCTAGAATGATATCAAAATCTACCATTTCTAATTCTACAAGATTTGTTGAGGTTACTTTCTTAGAGACTGTGAAAGGGCAATTTCTGTATACCCGTCTAGCTATAACTGGGTCACTAACTAGAGTATAGACTGAGAAGGGTTCTGAAAGGATTTGTGGACTGATACCGAAGTTTAGTGTTATATAAGGTGTTACAAAGGAAAGAGTTACCCCTGGATCTAACAATGCATAAATATCGAAATGAAAAACTCGTAACGTACCAGTGACCACATCAGGAGATTCCTTTTGGTCCTCGTGAGCCTAGAGAACATACAACCTGTTCTAGCGCTGATCACCACATCTACCAGAATAAGCACCCTACAGAGTTGGGTGACCTGTTGGTGCCGCTGGAGCTATAGACTGCGCCCAATCGTTGTCACATCCTTACCCCTGGATGGAAGAAGGAAAATCATTCAACCTATGGATAGACTGACCACACCCAAAACATCCTTCCTTGCTTGCTAGATCATTGCCCAGATAATTCCTACCACACTATGGGCAAGTTGGGAAAGTGTTGTTACCAAAAGTACTCATTTAGACTTAAAGAATAATGCCCTACCTTTCTGATCCTGTGGAGACCTGGGGGATGGGGTACTATATGATGAAGGTGCTGGGGCTAAAGACCTCTGCTGAAACTTTGAGCGATTTCCACCACTCAATTTCTGCAGAAAGTATTCATAGTTCCCAGTTTTGGCCTTCTTGTTGTTCCAATCCCTTTCCCTAATCTTATCTCCTTAAACCTACTGAGCATTAGTCATAACTCTAGAGATATTCATCTCATCCAACATCATAGCATTCCTGCACTCTGTCTTTACCAAGTCGGATACCCAAAACAAAAACAGACTCATTTGTGACATTGAATCAGCAACCATGTGTTGAGCATACATAGAGAGCTGGGTGAACTTTAGTCCGTACTCTTGGACTGACATTAAACCTTGTCTCAAATTCATAAACTCCTGAGGTTTAGCCTCCCTCAACTCTCTCGGAAAGAACCTGTCCAGAAAAGCTCCAGTACAACTCTCCCAAGTAACAGGAGTTGCATCCGAACCATTGTTTTCTTTCCACTTGGTGAACCATATGTGAGCCACATCTTTAAGCTAGTAGGATGCCAACTCAATCCTTTCATTACCAGTCACTTGCATCACTCCAAATATTTTCTTAACCACATTAATGAAGTTTTGTGGGTCCCCACCAACCTGCGACCCTAGACACGTAGGTGTATTAATTCGAACAAAATCTTGAACCCTACCTGCCGCTGACCCACTATTAGCATTTGCAGGAACTAGATCATGCTTATTGTTCTGGTTTGCTACATTCTGAGCCAAAAGCTAAATAATATTCCAAAACTCTGCATTCTAAACCTCATGGTCTGATACTGGAGGAACTGCAGTAGCGTTGCGGGCATTAGCATTCCTTACGTAAGCCCTAAGAGGAGGCATGGTCTAAAATGCTATATGATGAACTAGAAACGGGAAGTTTGATCATGCCTCACGCAAGATAAGAGTATCAAGAAAGTGAAGTTTTTCCTAAAATGCTTTGTAGCCACCCTCTCATTAGATGTGGTGCACTTCATACCCATGAAAAAGACTCTACTTAGTGCAGCTTTCAGACATCCTAGGACTTTCGAACCTAATGCTCTAATACCAAGTTTGTCATTCCCCGAGGCTACCGCATTGACGTAACATGGGACCTAGGATCACGAGTGACCCAAGCTAACCCTGAAGCTGGCATATCATAAGCATACTAGAATAACTGAATAAAGAGATACTATGCGGAAGCTTAAAACATGAGATAACTGAAAGATAGGGAATAAACAATACTCATCAGGATATATATAATATACTAAGAGTTCAATAATACTCAAAGACTCGCTCAAAACTAAAGTTGAATTTAATAATATGTATGAAAAAGTCTTTACTGACTAGAGTTCTTGGGACATGCCCCCAACTAACTATAGCAAAACTGAAACTGAACTTAAAGATTAAAATGGAAAACATGTATGTTGTCATCGAAGTATGAGGACTCACCACTGATGCTGCTCAGTGTGATTCGGGAACCAATCTATGCGTGATCTGAATGCTGAGGACCTGAACCAACAACATGAAAGGATGCAGCGCAGAGTATGCACCAGTACTTGGAATGTACTGAGAATGTAGGATATAGAATATAACTGAGCAATGACACAATCTGAACAATAATGTAAATATGGAATTATAACTGTAAAGAACTGAACTGATTGCAATGACCAAGAACTGATTATTAACATGACATGTGAGACTGAATACTGAAATGTATTTGGAAACCTTGTCATATGTACTAGAGTCTGATTCTGGGAGCTATTATTAACTGACATAAAACCACGTGAGCTAAACACGTAGTCTAATGTATACTTCCCATCGACATGACTCAATATACCTTTCTAGGGGTATTGTTACCACCCGAGAGTACCCCCAAGTCATAACATGTGTACTCGACCTCTTGGAGGTCTCATACTAGCCCTTAGCAATCAATCATCGCATTTGGTAATAAAAACCGTAAGAATAAAAACACTTTTTAAAATAAATCCATAATACTCATAAAATCTTTCAAACGTACAGAAGTAGAATTTCTAAGTCTCATGTACCATCTTAGACACGAATAGAACATCTTAGGGGAACAACCTTTTACAACAATAAAAAATATAACTCTTATATAATGTCTAAGTGGAAATACTAGAAAGGTAACAACTATGTACTCGAATATATGAGGACATACCAAGCTTCTTGAGAAGAGTAAATATCCCACGCTTCCTCAAAAGATATCCTCACTTTCCACCACCTACATTTGTAACAATAGAGAAATATGGAATTAGTACAATAACTACTAAGTATGATGGCCATGAAAGAAAACATGCACAACGGACATTTACAAGTACTGTATGCTTTTAAGACCTTCTTTAATAAACCTTTACAATCACAAGCATAAACCCACATATGAAGTCACCATTTACAAATAAGACCATATTCACATCATTTACAACTCAATTAACACAAGTGTACAATACATAAACAAGATAGCAAAGTAATACCTTCATTACCATTTAAGCCTCTATCTCAAGTCATCCTAAGCCACACTTAGGTCAATAATGAAGTGACCATCCATACAACCTCTTCATATACATCTAAGTGTTCCTAAGAGTTACCATTGACAAGGGTTTTATCATTACATTATAACATACTAAGTCAACATTCTTTATAAAATCATTTAAGAGACACACAAGCATATAGGGGGCAATCACATAATAGCCCTAAGGCTTAGGGAACCCACTTTAGCATCTTCTAAGCCTACTTGTGCCATATGTAGATAGCATCATATACTACTACCTACACGTTGTAGAACCTATCTAATACTAGAGTGCACATCCCACATGATGGAAACAGGCCTTAACCGACATAGACCACACTAGCATGATATGGAATCAGGACTCTATCCTACTTCATGGAGGTTGTTCTACTTGCCAAGGGTAGAACTAAAAGCAACCCATGTTGCCACATGGTTTAAGAGATGTCCAAGGATGTTCATTGTGCCTAATCTCATGCTCAACTAGGCCACCATCCTAACCACATCCACTCTGTGCTTAGCCTTGGTTTCCATAGAGTATTCAATCACATATGTACTAGAGAGGGTTCCTTTTCTAGTTCAACCAACTCATAGTACCTCTTCCCAAGAAAGGCCCCATTTCTTAGTCTTAGCCAATCTAGGTTCATAAGGATAGCTCATTTGAATTTCTTAGATAAGGATTCTCATGCTGTTCCGGCTCCATCCATTTCTAAGTCTATCATTTCACTCAAGAAGGGAACATCACCCTAAGGCCCATCCTTTAAGGTTATACATTTACTTAGGAAAGCTAGACTCATGAAAAAGGCACTATGCTTAAGTCTACCAATTCACGTCTTGGCCTAGAATTCCTCTTTTAGCATTTATAGGAAGAGCTCCATTATTAAGTCATTGCCCAACCAAACATTCATATATATATTCAAGCGTTCATGACACAAGACAAGATACTCAAGTCTAGAATATGAGCTACATCCTCATCTTATAAGGACTCATGATAGTCCATCATCACCACATATCGCCATTTCAAGGGAAACATGCTTTCACATTAGCGTACTAACATTTTATACAATATCACATTAATACCATTAGAACATCTTCACATTATAGCTTCACACAAACTTTACATATAGCTTCATATAGGACTTTACATATAGCCTCATATGTTTATAATAATACAACAATATAATAACATTCATATAATGACCTTCATGGCCTCAATTCACGATAATACAATATTCCAACATTATACAACAACTTCACCAATGCCTTCATGGCTACAACTCACAATAATACCGCACAAGAATAAGATATAACACTTTCACCAAAGGTGGATTCAACCTACCAACAACAATCAATTCAATAAACAGAGTTCAAGCTTTCTTTCCATAATCCTAAGCCATAGCCAAAATCACCAAAATCCAAGCAATCACCAATACTTCACCCATAAGGCTTACCATCCTTAATTCACCCATTATCAACAATTAATCATAAATAAAAATTAAACAACACAAGAGATATCAATGCAATTCACTTTACACATAATTCAATAAACTTTGAATTTATAGAAACAGACCCACTTCATAGCACATTTTAGGGTTTTGTAGAAGACAAGGGTTCATGGAATATTTCACTCAGAAACCACAAACAAACATCAATTAATCATATCCAAACGTTTCAAATCATTTTCATGCAAGAACCCTTGATAGAATTCAAAAACAAGCTTTTAGTCACTTTTTAAAAACATTGTAAAATCCTTTGAAATTAACTCTAGGATGAAGATGAGTCCTAGATGAAGAGCCACCATACCTCACTTGTAGAATCCACTCTAAATCTGGTGGAAGGGAACCCTCAATTTGAAACCCTAGCTCTCCACGTTCTTCTTCCTTGACTTGAGAGAACTTTAGAGAGAGAAAGTCTTTGGGTGTTTTAAAATTTGAAGAATCAATTCAACATTACCTTTTAAATGCTTTAATACCTTTAAAATTCCTAAAAAAACTTAAAATAATAACCCATATATTAATTAGGACTAGGGGTGTTTTTACCAACTCACCCCTAAGTTGGTCGTGTCCCTTACAGCTTGCAGGTCTATTCCACGCCCACCAGACCATGAATCGTGGCCTGGTCCACGCCCTATCAATAGGGTCCGTGGTTTGGGATAGAGAGTCAAAACCGGCAAGCCCATGCAGGCCTAGTCCACGCCCAAGACCCACGAGCTGTGGTTTAGGGTCGTGGATCATACTGCCCTGGCAGCTTCTTGGCCAAAGATGGGGTCCTCCTCAAGAGCCCCTTGGATGGTCCTTGGGGATTCGTACCCAGACGTCTAACCCCTACACATGACCAACTACACATAGGAACCATCACCACGTGATTTCATTCTCAAACAACACATCAAACTTTGACGACACAACACTAGGACACACTAGCTCCCAAGACTAGTTTCCAAACTTCATTGTCATCTCTTGACGTTTGACTTCAAAAATCTTTAAAATAAACATCTAAAGCCTAAACTCATCATTTAAGCAAGTTAACCACTACTAAAACACATGTGAAGCTCTAGTTCATCCTATTCCATTTTAGGGTTGTTACAGGTATAAATGCATGACTGGCATGATCACTAAATATGATGCCCACATAGGGGACTTATAAACCTATGGGGGCACGTAGTTCTTGGACTATGAGGGTACGCTAAGTCTAGTCCCAATTGGAAATGTGTATAAATGAAATATAACTTAAATACTAACATACTGAATAGCTCAACTACTGACATGAAAATATGAGAATGTAACATTTATATAGTGATAATGAAACATTTCAAAACTAGGGCATGCTTATGTGCTTGAATAACCTAGCTAATGTAATTCATGAAATAAATGAATCTACACAACTAGGGTTTTGAGTTTCATGCAAGGAACTAAGCAATGATTTCACGAAAAAACAATAATCTGATTAAGAACATTATAACAGCTAAATCACTACTATTATCTAAGGTTTTAGAAACCCTAGGTATAAGTAAGATATAACGAATCAAGAATCTGACTGAATTCTAGGGATCTACTGGTTGAAAGGAACCCATTAGTTAAATCCCACATACCTGTTGACGAATTTCATGGAGAATTCCTTCGATTTTGGGGCTTGGACATAGTTAAACCTGCGACGTTCATGAAAGGGTTTGGGTCTTCTCTTTTCTGCTCTTTTACTCTAAATTTGAAGAAATTTGGTTAATGATCTTTCTAGGTAAGTTCTTACTAATTTACTAGGCTAAAGCTGAGTAAAATGAGGTATTTTAGGGGTTAAACGATGCAGTTTAGGAATCTAATGCATAGGGGAAAAGGCAAAAGTGACCCTACTTAACACCTAACTGGGGCGACCACAGGCCCTATGATAGACCGTCAAATTGCTGTCCAGTGACTATTGGTTTTGGGTTCCTTTGCACGAGTCCTCTCATGGTTTATATGGAGGACCATAGACCATGAAGTTCACCATGGTCATTCACTTGGGCTGGGGGTCTGCTGCCTCAATACTACAGACCCTCTCATGGACCGTCATCAAGACCACGGCCTATAGTGGGTTCTTTGGTCTTAGACCTGAGCTTGGGTTGGTTTTGCCTATCTTACACGAGCCTCCCCACGGCTCGTGAGGTGGTCCACGGGCTGTGAAGGGCTCTGTGGTCCACCACTTCTGGGATGGGTGTGAACCACGAGTAGGTGGACGGACCATGGTTCCTTTCACGGTACATGAACCCCTCTATGGTTCACCACTTTTCCTGCTGTCAGGTCTGCTAAATCTGAGGTGTTTTAAGAATTCACCAAATGTTGTCACTGGTATGATCAAAGTCTTTACTTTTGATGTTTATGCATTACTTTATCCAGGTACGAGCCTATCTTCTCTGACTCTTTATGTAGCTAAAAGGTTCGATATTCTTTCTGAATAAGTTCTTGAGCCCTTCAATGTTTCCACTTTTTTTGGTAAGTCTATTCTAGCAGAGTGAACTTATCGCGATTGTACCATCTCAATCAATCACAAGGACACCATTGGTGACTTGGTTGAGCTAGACATGGTGGACTTTGATGTTATTCAAGGTATGTATTGGCTTCATGCTTGTTATGCCTCATTTGATTGTTGAACTCGAGTAGTCAAGTTTGCTAGTGCGCCTGTCTTAAAATAGAGGGTAGGTCAGAAGTGCCTAAGGGTTAATGAGTCCTTGATTTCGACTCATTTGGGGATTTGTTTATATAGATTTAGTGTCCTCAAATGCTTAATTTGTGAAATAAATTGATGTTAAAGCCTTACTTTTCATGCATGTGGATAGAGGAGCAAAGCAAGGACACTAACACGCAAAAAAGAACAAAACAAGTTGTAGAAGAGGAGAAAGGCAAGCCTGACAATCGCCAAGAGCACTCATCGAATCAGTAAGTTTCCCTTAGACCGCCTAATTTTACAGTGCACTATGCCTCAATTGAGAAATTTTTTTGGGCGAATTGTGTTTTGTATCGATGAATAGCCGAATTCATCAACGAAGGAAGATTACACCGCCGAACGATCTGATCGAGACCGAGATGAAATTTAATTGGTGAGCTAAAGGAATAAAAGGTAGATCGTAAGTGTTCGGTGATCACGATCTAGATCGCCTAAAGTTACAGTGCCTTATGGAGGAAAATGTGAAGAAAAAAAAGGCGATGGACACGGACGATCGGCGAGTCACCAACTTCTTGGCGAAGCTCGACTTTCCTCATCGATAAACCCCAAAAAGCCACATCTCATATCAGTATAAATTGACTTTTGGAAGAGAGAGAAGGTGTCCAGTCATTTTGGAACAAAACAGGGAGAACAAAAACAATATTCTTGTTTATTTTAAGCAATTTTTGGCAAGAGATTTCAGTTGGGTGTTGTAATAGAATAGATTTTATTCATTTTCAATACCTAGCTATCGAGCATGTATTAGGTACTGACTTTCTTTTTTTTATAATGATTAGCTAAAACCCCAATCTTGGGGTTTTGAAAATGTGATTAATTACTGCATTTGGCTTGATAGGTGTTAGTTATTATCTATTTTAGTACTAATTCAAAGTGGGTCTGACTTATTGTTTTGGTTTAACTACTGTATTGTATGTTTATTTTAATATAATTTAGTGTTTAATGCTTGCTTGAGAAAGAAGTGTGAAGCTAAAGTGAAAAGTTTGCAATCATAGTAGGTGGGTCATGACATATTCAACACGAGAGAGTGAATCCCAAGACTCATTCTATGTATCCAACTTAAGAGAGTGGATGTAGTGAACTTGTGGGCTGGTCTTTACATATAGCACTTTGAGTTTCGAGAGAACTTAATTAAAACGAGGTAATTGGTTGAGAGAAAAGTACCTCATCCAAAAATATTTTTACCCACGAAGAGTTAGCAATTTGCACCCATTAAGTTGAGTTTAGCAATTGGTTGGTTAATCCCCCAAGTATCTTTCTCCTATTTGACTATTCCTAATTAATTGTTGTGGGTGCTTTCTGATCTAAAAACCCCTTACCTTGACATTGATGTCACCCTTAAAATTTTAATAATAGTTTTTGACATTCTCTTCTCCTTCAGCTACAAAAATCACTATTGTAACTTCATATTTGAATTCAAAATAGAACTGCTCTCCGTGGGATCGACCCCAACTCTTTTTTTGGGTTTATACTGCTTAACGATCATCTAAACCTAGTTTCAGATGATGTGTAGTTGTTATATTAATCAAAATGGTGCCGCTACCAGGGAGTGGTATTGTTTAGAATTCTCTTATCGAAGTTTAATATGCGATTTTATTGGCTGTAGTTGAATCGATTTGGTTTGTTTTGTTTTTGTGTTGGTTGTGTTGAACAGAACAGGAAACAAGTGAATAAGAGATGAACGGTAGCCAAGTGAGCCACCGAGGTGGTATTGACGATCTTAATAGTGTGCATAATCAAATCCTATTGGGTGGAAGTGGTGCAATCTGTCTAGAATCAACCAAAGAGAATACCATATTCCATGTTACTAGCACAACTCTCCGTCTCCTTCAAATGAAGGGACACTCTAAAGGGGTGACTCGTGAAGACCCACATAAGAATATCCAAAATTTCATAGATGTTTGTGGTCCATTCACATTCAAGACTGTATCACAAGAACCAGTCTGTCTCAAATTATTCCCTATATCTCTGACGGGTGAAGCTAGCAAATGGTTGGTTGAGTTACCGAAGAATTTCATCACATATTGGGATGAAATTACCATGGCATTCAACGTGAGGTTCTTTCCTCCATCGAGGATGATGAAACTCAAGACAACATTCAAGGTTCCAAGGGATTCGAAAGTGAGCCCTTCCACGAAACATGGCTGCGATTTAAGAAACTACTACTCCAATGCTCTACTCACAGACTTCCAAATAGTGTTGCTACAATACTACTATCGAAGTCTTGATTTGGTAAATAAAGGAGTAGCTGATCAATTGGTTCGAGGTGGAATAATGTTGCAATCATTTGAGGTGGCTTCGTTTCTTCTTGATGATATGTTGAAAATAAATCAAGCATGATACACTCAAGAAGATCAAGTTTTGCCTTTTTGTTTTAGGATGATTCAAGAACAGCTTGATAAACAAAGAGAAAGGGATGAGAACATCACCAACATGTTATACCAAATGGAGTTGCTAGAAGAGAAAGTGTTAGAAAATGTGGACAAACCTGAAGGAGCAAGGGGAGTGTTTAGATGTGATGAGGGTTCTTCCTCGAGCTACTTAAGGCTAGGGGAGAATCAAGGTTGGAACATTCACAGAGTTGAGAAGGGTTTCCAACCATGCTACTTGCAGCGAAGTGGGAATCAAGGTTGGAACTCTCACAAAGAAGAAGAACGGAGAAGATACTATCAAGAATGGACCGAACAAAATGATTGTTGGAAAAGAGAAGATGATCTAAATAGGATCACATACAATTTATTGATAGCCCAAAGTCAAAGGGGAATGAAGGTAGTCTCCGAGTGGATGACTTGTTTTCTCGCATCCTTGAAAAAGTTGAAGGCTCGGTTGACATGTTAAAAGAGATGAAAGCCGACTTCTCGTCATTAAATAATAGAATGAACTCTCACACTGATGCAATTAAGCTACATGAAGGACACTTGAGTCAACTTTCAGCACAATTGGGACCAAATGTAATGGGGGAAGGCAAAACCGTGCACATAACTACTTTGATGGATGATGTTGATAGAAATCTTGCTATGGTTACTCGAAGTGGGAAGGTAGTGGTAAGTGATACGAAGATCCATGATGAAGCACAAACTCATGAAGAAGAAAAAGGTATGGACGAAGAAGAGATCCCCATCCAACAAAGCTTAGCAAAGAGTTACAAAAAGATGCACGAAAAAGCACCCCAAGCCCAAAATTGGTACAACCTCTCCCCAAAATAACTCATCCATTTCCCCAATGTCTCAAGAATAAAGATGAGGATAATAAGTTCAAGAAGTTCTTATCGGTGTTCAAGACATTATAAATTAATCTCCCACTAGTGGATACATTCTTAGAGATGCCAGGTTATGCCAAATTCATGAAGGAGTTAGTCACAAAGAAAAGAATCTTGAACTTTGAAACAATTGAAGTCTCTCATAGTTGTAATGCGATTATGACTAATGAGATGATTAAAAACAAAGAAGATCCTAGAGTCTTTACCATTTCTTGCACTATCGGTATGCTCTAATTTGCCAAAGCTCTATGTGATTTGGGGCCAACTATAAATCTAATGCCACACACACGCAATCTATAAGCAACTTGCATTGGGTGAACCGAAATCTACAACAATAAGGCTTCTGATGGCAGACCAATCGATCAAGAACCATGTGGAGATACTCTATGATATCTTGGTAAAGGTAGACCAATTTATCTTTCCAGCGGATTTTGTCAACCTTGATTGCAAGATTGATGCTAAAAATCACATAATTTTTGGAAGACCATTTTTAGCAACTAGAAGAGCGTTAGTAGATGTTGAAAACAGATAATTGAAGTTCCGGGTAAACGAAGATGAAGAAAATTTTAATGTGTGTAAGTCAATGAAATACCCAAGTGATATTAATGTGGTCTCAACTATTGATGAAATTGATGAGGGAGTGGCTAGTGTGAGCCATTTGATGTGTATGAGTGAGTCACTTGAGGCTATGATTGCAAACTATGATGAGTCTGAAATCCAAGTTTACGATGATGTTGTAGCTTCCCTTTCGGGATAGGGGGAATGTCTTAAAGAATCCATTAAAGTTGGACACTGATCTAAAAAATTGAGAAAATCCTCCTACCAAGCCACCAACGTAAGAACCACTAAAGCTTGAGTAGAAATTGCTCCCTGCTCATCTTCGATATGCCTTCTTGGGGTAAATAACACCTTACCCGTAATCATTGTAGTTGACTTGCTTGAATGGCAAGTGAAGTTGCTCCTTGAAGTGTTGAAAAGATACATCAAAGAAATTAGGTGGACTATCGCTGACATTGTGGGCATTCCACACGCCATTTGCACTCACAAAATTTAACTTAATAGTGAGTGTAAACCGAGTGTCGAACATCAAAAAAGATTGCACCCACCGATACAAGAGGTGGTGAAAAAGGAGATAATAAAGTGGTTGGACGCATGTGTGATCTACCCGATTCCGGATAGCAAGTGGGTGAGTCTGGTATAATGTGTACAAAAAAAAAAGCATCAGGGAAGTCCCAAATGAAAAGGGGTAGCTAGTTTCTATGAGATCGGTAACGGGATGGCGAGTATGCATGGATAATCGGAAATTAAACTCTTGGACCGAAAAAGATCACTTTCACATGCCTTTTATGGATCAGATGCTTGATCGACTTTCAGAGAGAGGATGGTATTGCTTTTTGGATGGGTATTCCGAATATAATCAATTGTCTTTTGTTCCGGAAGACCAAGAGAAAACCACTTTCACCTGTCCATAAGGAAAATTTTCTTTAAAAAGGTTGTCGTTCGGGTTGTTTAATGTTCCAGCAATGTTTCAACGTTTCATGTTATCTATTTTCGCTGATATGGTAGAAGATTCAATGGAAGTCTTTATGGATGACTTCTCAGTTGTGGGTGATACTTTTGAAGCATGTTTGTCACACTTGGGGTAGGTCCTTCAAAGATGTGTGGAGACAAATTTGGTCCTAAATTTGGAGAAATGCCACTTTATGGTTGGGGAAGGTATAGTTCTTGATCACAAAGTGTCACAAAAAAGCGCTGGAAATTGATAAAGAAAAAATTGAAGTAATTGAGAAGCAACCACCACCAATCTCAATGAAAGGTATTCGTAGTTTCTTGGGGCATGTTGGTTTTTACTGGAGGTTCATCATAGACTTTTCATAAACTGTACACCCTTTGTGCAAAATTTTGTAGAGGAAAGTAAAATTGAGCTTTGATGATGCAAGTATGGAAGCCTTTAAGTGCTTAAAAGAGAAATTGATCTCTACCCCGGTTATCATTAGTTCGGATTGGTCGACACCCTTCGAATTGATGTGTGACACAAGTCTTACAACATTAGGTGTCTTGTTAGGGTAAAAAAGCAACAAGTTATTCCATCACATTTACTACGCAAGAAAAACCATGAACGGTGCTTAGCGTAACTACACAGTTACGGAGCAAGAATTACTTGTGGTGGTATATGCCTTTGAGAAATTTCGGGCATACTTGCTTGGCACCAAAGTGGTTGCTGACACTGATCACGCAGCTCTGCATTATTTTATGGTAAATAAAAATGCCAAGACAACAATGATAAGGTGTGTGCTATTGTTACAAGAATTTCATTTTGAAGTCAGAGATAGAAGAGGTTGTAAAAATCAGGTGGCTGGCCATCTATTCAGTTTAGAAGGCAAGGAGAATGACGAGCCGGAGGTAGATATAAATGATGCATTTCCCGATGAGTAGGTATTCATGGTCACTCTAAAGCAAGCCCCGTGGTATCCTGATTTCGCTAACTATCTAGTGTGTAGATTGAGATCGGAAGAACTGAACTTCAATCAACAAAAGAGGTTCATGTTCGATGTCAAGAAATAATTTTGGGATGAACCGTACTTGTTCAAAGAATGTGCAGACCATATCATTAGGAGATGTGTGCCTGAAGAGGAATTCAATGAGATTCTGAATGCTTGTCATACTTCATAGGTTGGTGGTCATCATAGTGGTGTGCGACAACCGCTAAAGTTCTTCAAAGTGGTTACTACTGGTCATCCCTTAACAAAGATACTCATGAATTTTTCAAGAAATGTATACAATGTCAAAAACAAAGTGGGTTGTCCAAAAGGCATAAGCTGCCCCTCAAGCCTATTCGTGAAGTTGAGCTATTTGATGTTTGGGCAATAGATTTCATGAGTCAATTTGTGAGTTCATTTGGTAATAAGTAAATTTTGGTGGCGGTCGATTATGTTTCTAATTGGGTGGAAGCTATAGCACTACCAAACAATGAATGGAAAAGTGTTGTTCAGTTCTTAAAGCGCTACATCTTTGCTAGATTTGGTACCGCTCGAGCTATTATTAGTGATGGTGGATCCCATTTTTTGCAACAGGCTTTATGCATCCGTATTGAGCAAATACGGGGTGCGACATAATGTAGCAACGCCATATCATCCTCAAATGAGTGGCCAAGTGGAGGTTTCGAATCGAGAGATCAAGAGTATCTTGGCTAAGACTGTAAATTTAAATAGGAATTGCTGGTAACGAAAGCTAGATGATGCTCTGTGGGCATATCGCACTACCTACAAGACAACAATTTTCATGTCTCCATATCAGTTAACTTTTGAGAAATATTTCTATTTGCTGTTTGAATTGGAGCACAAAGCACTATAGGCATTAAAGGCTTTAAATCTGGACTGGGTTAAGTCTTAAAAAGGAAGTGTAGATCAACTAAATGAATTGGATGAATTCAGGTTTAGGTCATGTGAAAGTTCAGCCCTCTACAAGGAAAAGATAAAGATGTGGCATGATTCTAAAATCCTTAGGAGGGAGTTCCGAGTTGGGGATTGAGAATTGCTATACAATTTTCTACTTAGACTCTTTTTGGGAAAGCTCAAATCAAAATGGTCATGCCCATTTAGAGTAATTCAGGTGTTCACAAATGGAGCCATTGAAGTTGAAGGTAAAATTGGTCCTGCCTTCAAGGTGAATGGGCAACACTTGAAGTTCTATTTTGGAGAATGCCATGAAATTTCAGTAATTGAAGTGGTGTACTTGGAAGATGCTTGAAAGCATTTCCATGTCATGCCATAATGTTAAATAAGGCGCTTCTTGGGAGGCAACCCAAGTGATAGTTACTTTGAATAATGTGTGTTGAATATGAAGGCATAGGTGTTTTTGTGAGGCTAAGACTCCTTCAGCGAACCACTAAGTAAATTCGGCGATCACAAAGTTGATCACCTTTCTGGCATAAAAAATGGGCTGAGACACTGGAACATTTGGCGAGATGCATACACCACTCGGCGATTCTGCGAGATACTTGGGCGGCCCCGAATTTCTCCGCCTTTCTGCACCATCCCTGATAGACTGGAGTCTTGGGTCTTTCGGCGAGGTCCATATCCACTAGGCTATACACCAATGCTACTCCACGAGTGTGCCCTTGTCTGCCTTCCTACCCCAAAATGGAGAGGTTACATGCTGGAAAATTCGACCAGATTAAAGCAAATTGGCTGTTCGTCGAGCAATTCGACGGTAGCTGCAAGTTTTCTCAAAATGACCGCTTAGTGATGATTCCTTTTCACCCTACTCTATTTGTTTGAGCACCAGTATTTTATCTATTTTTTGTTTTTTTGTTAATGCTTGTTTTCTAATCACATTGAGGACAATGTTGGATGCTTTTTGTTGGGTGGTAGGAGTCTTTTGTTAAGTATTTTATTCTCTCGAAAATTATTCAAGTATCGGTTGTGATCAATACTGATGATTTGAACAGTGCGCTTAATTAAACAAAATGAATGTGCAGCTACGATGAGGAGAATGAAGTTACATAGACAATATGTAAACTTTTAGTATCTCGTTGTGACTAGTCGGTTATCGAATAAGTCTCTTGTGATGTACATTGCACACTAGCTAGAAAGTGTGGAGTCTTGTCTGATATTGATGCCAATCCATTGTGTGTTCAGATTACTTTGAGCATTGCGTATGATGACACCTAGAATTTACCCCATTTATCCAGTTGACTAAGTGATGCGAGCACTTGAAATGATCTTAGGCATCAATTTTGAAGAGTGTAAACAATTTGACAATATACCTCTTTTGTGGCCAACCTTGTGAGATGAGCGAACCTTTCTTGGCACATTTTGAGCCTTACCCTTTTTCTTGGAAGAAACTTGAACAATTGTAACCTCTCTTTATTCCATACACCCATAACTTTCATGAAGTGTGGTTTGTTTGAATAACCAACTTAGTCCAAAAGCCTAAGTTGGGGGTCTGGTGAAAAGAGAAGGAAAGTCAAGAAGTGTGAGGAATCCCCCTTTGAGTAATGATTTTTAAAAGGATGAAACTCCTCCATGTAAAAAAAAAAAAAAAAAAAAAGGAAAGAAGAAAAGAAAAATAATGAAAAAGTTGTGAAATAAAGTGGTGGAAGTTGCAAAAGAAATGGGGTATCAAATTGTTCATTTGAAGCTGAATAATGGGGTGCATTATGAGCAAGTTTGAAATGTTAAAGAAAAAGAGGAAAGTGATGTTCAAACCATACTTCATGAAGGTGGAAGCCACTAAGCCTAAATTACCATACCTTTACAGTCAGCCTTGTTACAAGCCATGAAAAAACCTTTGTGATCTTGAGTGAGCTGAAACAAATTTTAATTGGAAAATAAGGGCAATTCTATGGGTGAAGTCATGCACATGTTAACCTTTGTGAGTGTGAGAGGTGTATGTGATTTTGGAACGTTACATTGTGGAGAAATTGTGTTTGAATAGGGAATCATCTTTGTTGCGAGGGAATTTGAGTATGTTGAGCTTCAACATGCATTTGAAGCAAGCATTGTGAACTTGAGCATCTTGGAAAATGGTGAGTCGCAATTTGAATCTTTGAGTGCACAACTGATCATTTCATGAGTAAGTTGAGCCTTGTTGTGTGCATTCATATTCAGTCTTATGCAATACTATCTCAGACACCCTTTTTGAACTATTGAACTTGAGTTTTACTTGAAGACAAGCAAAAGTTTAAGTTGGGGTGTTGATGAGTCCGAGATTTGGACTCATTTGGGGCTTTGTTTATACAGATTTAGTTTCCTCAAATGCCTAGTTTGTGCATAAACTGATATTAAAGCCTTGATTTTTAGGTATGTGGATAGAGGAGCAAAGCAAGGAAACTAATAGGCAAAAAGGAACAAAACATGTTGAAAATGGGGAGAAAATCTGCCCTAACTATCGCCAAGAGAACTCAGTGAATCGCCGAGTTGCCTTTAGACCGCCTAATTTTACAATACACTGTGCTTGAATTTAGAAAACAACTTGGGAGAACTATTTTCTATATTAGCGAATCACCGAATTCATCGGCAACGGTAGATTACACCGCCGAATGCACTGATCGAGACCACGATGAAATTGAATTGGCGAGCTAAAGGACTAAAAGGAACATCGCGGAAATGATCAACGATCTCAATCTAGATCACCAAAAGTTACAGTGCCTCATAGAGGAAAATGTGAAGACAAAAAGGGCGATGGACATGGACGATCGGTGAGTCACCGGCAAAGCCCAACTTTCCTCGCTGATAAACCCAAAAAATCCACATCTCATATCAGTATAAATTGACTTTTGGAAGAGAGAGAAGGTGTCCAGTCATTGTGGAATGAAATAGAGAGAACAAAAATAGTATTCTTGTTGATTTTAAGCAATTTTTTTGCAAGAGATTTCAATTGGGTGTTATAATAGAAGAGATTTTATTCATTTTAGAACTTCGATTTTCAACACCTAGCTATGGAGCATGTATTAGGTACTGAATTTCTTTCTTTTATGATGATTAGCTAATGCCCCAATCGTGGGGGTTTGTCAATATGATTAATTGTTGAATTTTGCTTGATAGGTGTTAGTTATTATTAATTTTAGTGCTAATTCGAAGTGGGCTGACTTATCGTTGTGGTTTAACTACTCTATTGAATGTTTATTTCAATATAAATTAGTGGTTTATGCTTTCTTGAGAAAAAGTGTAAAGAGAAAGTGATAAGTTGGCACTTATAGTAGGTGGGTCATGATGGATTCAACTCGAGAGAGTAAATTCTAAGACTCATTTTATGTATCTTGCTCGAGAGAGTGGATGTAGTGAAGTTGTGGGCTGGTTTTTACATTTAGCACTTTGAGGTTCGAGAGAATTCAATTAAAATGAGGTAGTTATTCAAGATAAAAGTACCTCATCTAAAGTTCGCTTTACCCACGAAGAGTTAGCATTTTTGGTTTGCAATTTGCACCCATTAAGTTGATTTTAGCAATTGGTTGGTCAATCCCTCAAGTATCTTTCTCCTATTAGATTGTTCCTAGTTAATTATTGTGGGTGCTTTCTCCTTCCTTGGATTAGTATTGGGACGCATATATCAAAATCTCAGTGTGAAATTTGAATGAGATATATCTTTCTTTTTTCAAATTCAAAATGTTCATAATTGAGGTTACACAAAATCGGAGCCAGAAAAGGAAAAAGTGGAATCTGGAAAAGTATTCTTTAAGGGTATTGTAATTGAGTGAAATTCATTTTGTATGGTACAAGAAAGGAATTCCATTTGTGTATGTGCTCCCGATAAAAAGAAATAAGGTACTCTATTCCATTACATACATGGATCGGGTTGAAAAACCAGACCCAGTCTCTCTTGGAATCCTGAATATGCCAATAAATAATGAATTGTACTAATCCACATATGTCGCTCTCCCATCAACCGGTACTAGTTGAAGTAATGAAAAAATCCCCTTTCCTTACAGTCAAGTGGCTTTCAGCTCCATTGAAATAGGATCCACATAAGGAAAAGCACTTGCCATTCGTTGGTTATTAGCGGCATCCCGAAAACGTCCGGGTCGAAATATGCCTTTCAAATTAAGTTCTGAATTAGTGGATGCTGCCAAAGGAAGTGGCGATGCCATACGCAAAAAGGAAGAGACTCATAGAATGGCAGAGGTAAATAGAGCTTTTGCACATTTTCGATAATCCATGAACAGGATCTATACATCTCGATCGAAAAAGAATCAAGAGAAAAAGAAAGAATCGGAATTGATCGATAGATTTCTCGAAACAAATGAAAAGGAAACGAAAGATGAAACATAAATCATGGATCAACTAAGCCCTCTCGGGGACTTTCTTAAAGAGGAACCTCATGTAAATACCATGGAATAAGGTTTGATCCTGTTCATGGAGATTCTGTAACTATTCCAAAAATGGAAAGTTCGACACAATTGGTATTTTATTTTGGAAATTGGAAGCAGTTACTAATTCATGATCTAACATGTACAGAATAAAAACATCATTCTCGATTCTACGAGAATTTTTATGAAAGCCTTTCATTTGCTTCTCTTCGATGGAAGTTTGATTTTCCCAGAATGTATCCTAATTTTTGGCCTAATTCTTCTTCTGATGATCGATTCAACCTCTGATCAAAAATATATACCTTGGTTATATTTCATCTCTTCAACAAGTTTAGTAATGAGCATAACGGCCCTATTGTTCCGATGGAGAGAAGAACCTATGATTAGCTTTTCGGGAAATTTCCAAACGAACAATTTCAACGAAGCGGGCATTTCTTGTCCATCAAGACTAGCTTCAGGTTTCTCTATCTACGCCTCTTCCCCGGATGAACCATATAGCCAAGAAAAACCATGAACTAGAATAGAAGAGCTTGCCCCACCCATGAGTAAATATTTCATAGTAGCCTCATTAGACCGTACATCTTAGAGCTGACTGTCTACTATCTATGTCATGCCTTGGCAGGTGAATATGAGAGAGAGGCTGTAAGTGCATTCTCTCATTCTCCATCTTCTGAAAAGCACTCTTTGAGCATGCTGACAGAAGCGGAGTACCAACGGCTAGACGGTAAGACCTCGTGCACCTTAACTATAGCTTCGCAGTGACAACCTTAATCGAATGTGTAGGATAGGTGGGAGGTGGTGACACACAATGACCAATCCTGAAAGGCCACTCTTTCGTCTAAGGAAAAAAGGGAGAGCTTCCTGTCTTAGTTTCACTTCCTTGAACTGGCTACTACCGCGCAACATGCCCTTGCTTGGTGGGTCGTTAATTAATCAGTTTTAAAAAGAGGGATGGATTTCGACCTTGCTTTGAGTCGTCAGGCTAGTAAAGCGCTACTTCTAAAACAATCGTTAAGGCCCGCTCTGAAGACAGCCAGGAACTACTAGCACAAGATCCAGTATTTGAAAAGGTTCCATACCCATAAGGGTTCCAAGCTTCAACCCACCGCTCGAGCAACTTGCTTATATATTGACTTTTCTTGAAAGGGTTCTTTTCAAATGAAAGAATTCATTATGACAGCGGTTCCGGAAAGACAGATTAGACTTGCCCCACCCGGGCATAAGCAGGAAGAAGAATCTGTCGGATTTCAATACACAGAGACTGAAATCGAGAAAGATCACTCTGAAAAGTAAGCCCTTTCTTATTATACGATATCGCCATGTATGATAGAATTCCTCCCTTATCCTGAAATGGATGTCACCCTTCAAATTTTAATAATAGTTTCTGACAATCTCTACTCCTTGAGCTAGAAAAATCACTATTGTAACTTCATATTTGAATTCAAAATAGAACTGTTCTTTGTGGGATCGACCCCAACTCTTTTGTTGGGTTTATACTGCTTGACGATCATCTACACCTAGTATCGGATGAGGTATAGTTGATACGTTAATCAAGGGTCATTTCATTTTATACCTTAAAGCTAAAAATTTATTTTCTAAGGCTTGAATCTATCACTTAGTCTGAGTTAATGACTCAAGTGTTGAGACACCGCTTCTTGTGCCAATTCCAGTTTTGAGGGAATTTCCAAAGTTCTTTCTAGATGATCTTCCTGGAGTACCTCCTAAGAGAGAAATAGACGTCAGCATAGACATTTTCCTAATACGCAACCTATATCTAATCCGCCATATAAAATGGCTTCAGCTGAGTTGAAAGAGTTAAAAAATTAATTGAGATATTGGTTAACGTATCAGGACACTTCATCCAATACTTAGTGCCAATGGTCATTAGTCAATAATATAACCCAACTACGTGAGTTGGGGTCGAATACCACAAGGAGTAATTTTTCCTTCAAATTCAAAGATGAAAATATGGCAACAATCTCTTCAATTAGGATGTGTTACACATTTTTAGTTTTAGTTACAAATACCAAATTTCGATTACTAGTCCAATTTCACACTACAACACAAAACGATCAAATAGTAAAGTAGAACTTGGGGGATTGACCAAACAATTGTCAAATTTTACTTTCGTGGGTGAATGTTGATGCTCACAATACGATAATTTGTCGTGGGTAGGTCGGACTTTATGTAAAGTAACTTTCTCTAGAACAATTACCTTTTCTATGCCGAATTCTCTCAAACTTCAACACTAATCGGAAGATGCCCAACCCTTTTTCTTCATCAAATCCACTCTCTCGAGCTAGACACAAAGGATAGATCCCATGTTTCACTCTCTCAAGCTGAAATCATGGTAACCCACTACTAGGGATGCAAAGTTTTCTACTTTGGCTCTGCACCTCTCTCTCGAGCAAGCACACAACACTGAACTTGTCACACTAACCATGCAAGACGACCTCAAAGTGCAGCAGCAACTGAGACCCACTTCAAATTAACCCCATTATTCACAATTCAATGACACCCACATAGTGAAACTAAACAATTTGCTTCATAGTCAAAACCCCAAGAGAAGGGTTTTTGTCACTCATAGCAAAAATAAGAAAAGCAACATCTGCCATGTTTTCCATAGCTGGGTGATTGAAATTCAAAAGTTAGAAACTACTAAAATCCTCTCTATTACAAAATGTCAATCAACAATCTGGCAAAAATCCCTTGAAAAACTACTACGGTAATGTTTTGGCTCTCAATTTTCTATCTCTCACTTTTTTGAATGAATCTCTCTCTCTAGGTAAACTTAATTTAAACATGTCTAATGTGTTACTGTTTAAGACCACTCGCTGATTATTCTTTGTCTCACCTTCATTTTTCACTTCTTCTTGGTCTGGCTACTGTAACTTTAGGTGATCCAGATTAGGATCGCTAAATAATTCCGCGATTGACCCTTTTTCCTTCTCTCTCGCCCATTAGCACTTGTTTGAATCTTTTTCAGCACTTTTAGCGACCTGGTTTTCCTTCGCCGAATAGATCGGTGACACACCGAATGGAACTGATGCTCGCTGAAATTACCCCCATTTTAGCTCCAGCATTCTGTAACTTTAGGTTGTATCGCGGCAATTTGACGATTCGTCGAGTGACATCGACGATCATCAGGTCTTCAATTCTTCATTCCTTTAGCTTACTTTGTTCCTTTTTGCACATTAGTGTCCGTGCATCGTTCATAAATCCAAATACCAGAAAATCAATGATTTTACATCATTCATTAGCACAAAACATGCAATGGAGGACACTAAACCTATTAAAATAAAAACCTAAATGAGTCCAAATCGTGGACTCATCAACACCCCCAACTTAAAATTTTGCTTGGCCTTAAGTAAAACTCAAGTTCAACAGTTCAAAGAGGATGTCTGAAACAGTGCTAGACAAGACTCAATCATGAATTAATATAAAAAGACTCAACTTACTCATGCAAGGATCAATTGTTGCACTCAAAAATTTAAGTTGTTACTCACCACTATCAAAGATTCTCAAGTTCACAATACTTGCTTCAAATGCATGTTCAAGCTCAACAAAAGTACTCAAATGCCCTCACATAAAGAATTATTCCATATTCACACGCAATGGTTCACAATTTAAAGCTTCGGAATCAAATGCAACGCTCACACTCACAAAGATGAACACAATGTATGATTTCACCTATAGGTCTGTCCTTATTTTCCTATCAACTATTGTTTCAGCTCGCTCAAGATCAAAAAGATCTTTCAAGGCTTGTAATAGGGCTGGGTGCAAAGGTATGGTTATTTCGGCTAACTGGCTACAATCCTTATGAAATGTGGTGTGAACAACACTGTCTTTCCTTTTCTTCATCATTCTTATTCATGCTCACAAGTCACCCCATTATTCATCTTCCATGGACTGTTGGATACCTCATTTTCTTTGCATTTTCAAAGCTTTATTCCACAACTTTCTCGTTCTTTTTTTTTCTTTTCTTTTTTTTCTCTTTTTTTATATGGAAGGGTTCCATTTTTCTCAAACCATGGGTCAAAGGGGACTTTCTTGCACCTCTTGATTTACCTTCTCTTTTCACCACGCACCCAACTTAGGCTTTTGGCCTAAGTTGGATATTCACACAAACCACAAATCTTGAGGATCATGGGTAATGGAATAAGAAAGGTCACGATTTCATCAAGTCTCTTCCAAGAAAATGTTAAGGCCCAAAAGGTGTTCAAACGGTGTTCATACACTCACAAGGTAGGCCACAACAGAGGTATCATGTCAAATTGTTTCACACTCTTCAAAAATGTCTAAGATCATATCAAGAGATTGCATCAATTAGTCAACCGGACCAACAAGTAAAATCCTAGGTGTCATCACACATGGTTCATGCTAAGCTCTTTACAAACAAGGCATTGACACCAATGTAAAACAAGACTCCAAACTTTCGTTAGTGTGCAATGTTCATCACAAGAGACTCAATTTAATACTTGGCTAGTCACAACGAGATGCAAAAAATTCACATATTGTCTATGCAACTTCATTTCTCCTTATGTAGCCGCACATTCATTTTTGTTCGATTATAAGCACTATTCAAGTCATCAGTATTGATCATGACCGATACTCAAATTTGCAAGAGAACAACCACATTCAAACACAAACAAGAGAGGTGGCACAAGGAGGAAGGGGTCGACTGACCAATTGCCACCCCCCCCCACCAAAAGCATGCAACATTTTCCTCAATGTGGTTAGAGAACGGGCATTACCGTAAATAAGACAAAATAAGAATAATAAAGAAAAACTAACAAGAATTGATAGCATTCTAGTGTGTAGACAAGTAGAACAAGGTAATGAGCAATATTCACTAAGCGCCCAGTTGGTGAGAGAGTGAACCGGTAGCAGAATGCTTTGGCGATGCGCCCAATGATCTTCCGATCTCCCTTAGTTCCAGTGGGCTGCACTCTCAGAGAAGGGCAGATCGGTGAAGATGTAGGAGGTCGCCGAACAGATCGGTGACTCGCATAATGGACTCAGAACATCGCCAGACAATACTTTAGGGACGTTGTCAGCATTGAACTAAAAGGGCGAGGAAAGTCGGGTCGCCTAAGCACATTGGTGACACGCCGAATGGTGAATGTGTCCCGCCAAATGGTCCAGAGTCTTAGCCCTATTTTTTAGGTCCATAAGGTAGACCAAATCGTGCTCACCGAACGGGTTGGGTGACTCGCCAATAACACTTTTTCCTTGCTCATGATCCCGCTCCTACAAAATCAACACACATTATTTAAAACACGAACACATGGGTTGCCTCCCAAGAAGCACCTTATTTAACATCATGGAACGGCGCAGAAATTCTCTCAAGTATCTTCTATGTGCACCACCTCATTCAAAGAAATCTCCTGACATTCTCCAAAGTATAATTTCAAGCATTGCCCATTCACCTTAAATGCAGGTCCTTCTGGACCCTCAACTTCTATGCCACCATTTGTGAATACTCGTGTCCCTCTAAATGGTCCTGACAATTTGTACTTGAGCTTTCTGGGAAAGAGTCTAAGTCGGGAGTTGTATAGTAACACCCAATCTCCCACCTTGAACTTACTTTTAAGTATTTTAGCATCATGCCACTTCTTCTACTCTATCTTTTGAGGTTTTTGTCCAGTCCAAATTCATAGCTTTCAATGCCCACATCGTTTTGTGTTCCAATTCGACTGGTAGATGGCAAGACTTTCCAAAAACTAGCTGATACGGAGACATACCGATTGGAGTTTTGAATATAGTATGATACGCCCAAAGTGTATCATCAAGCTTTTGAGACCAATTAGTCATGTTAGCTTTCATTATCTTAGCCAACACGCTCTTGATCTCCCGATTTGACATTTCAACTTGACCGCTTATTTGGGGATGATATGGAGTTTCTACCTTGTGTTTCACCCTATACTTACTAAATCCAGTTGAGAACCATTAATTGCAAAAGTGTGAGCCACCATCACTAATGATAGCTCGAGGAGTACCGAATCAAGCAAAGATGTAGTGTTTTAGAAACTGAACCACACTTTACCCTTCATTGTTTAGAAGTGCAACAGTTTCCACCCATTTAGAAACATAATGTACTGGCACTAAGATATACTTATTACCAAATGAGCCTATAAAATCTATTCCCTAAACATCAAATTGCTCAACTTCTAAAATGGGAGTAAGGGGTAACTCGTGTCTTCTAGACACCCCACCTTGCTTCTGACATTGAGCGCATTTCTTCACAAATTCGTGTGCATCCTTGTAGAGGGATGGCCAGTAATAGCCACTTTAGAGAATTTTAGCGGTTGTACACACACCGCTATGATGACCCCCAATCGGTGAAGCATGACAGGCATGGAGAATTTCTACCGCTTCTTCTTTCAGAACACATCTTCTAATGATATTGGTTTGCACACTCTTGAAACAAGTATGGTTCATCCCAAAAGTACTTTTTAACATCGAACATGAACCTTTTTTGTTGGTAGAAGTTCAGCTCGTCTGGCATTAATCTGCAAACTATTTAATTAGTGAAATCTTCATACGAGTGAGTTTGTTTGAGAGTTATCGCAAACACATGTTCATCGGGGAAAGAATCGTCTATGTCAACCTCAAAATTTTCATTCTCCTTGCCCTCTAATCGTGATAAGTGGTCAGCCACCTGATTTTCGCAATCTCTTCTATCTTTGACCTCAAAGTCAAATTCTTGCAATAGTAGCACCTATCTTATCAACCTTGGTTTGGCATCCTTCTCTGCCATTAGGTAGCGGAGTGCAACATGATTAGTGTGAACAATTATTTTAGTGCCGAACAAGTGTGCCCGGAATTTCTCAAATGCATAGACTACCGCAATCAACTCTTGTTGAGTAACGGTATAGTTACATTGAGCACTGTTTAGAGTCTTGCTCGAGTAGTAAATTGGGTGAAATAATTTGTTGCGCTTTTTGCCCAGCACAACACCCAATGTCGTTCTATTTTCATAACATATTACTTCGAAAGATTCTGACTAATCACGACTAATAATGACCAGGGTGGATACTAATTTCTCCTTGAAGCACCGGAAAGCCACCATACAAGCATCATCAAATTGGAATTTCACCTCTTTCTCTAAGTGTTTGCATAGAGGATGTGTAATCTTTGAGAAGTCTTTGATGAACCTCCGATAGAAACCGGCACGACCTAAGAAACTATGAACTCCCTTCACCGAAATTGATGGTGGTAATTTCTCAATCACTACACTCTTCGCTTTACCAAACTCCAGCCCTTTTTGCGACATATTGTAACCATGTTCTATCCCTTATTTAACCATGAAATGACATTTTTCCCAATTGAGGACAAAGTTTGTCTCCACACATCTTTGGAGAACTTGTCTTAAGTGTTTTAAGCACACCTCAGAAGTATCACCCACAATCGAGAAGTCATCCATAAATACTTCTATTGATTCCTCCACCATGTCTGCACAAATAGATAGCATGCAATGTTGGAAGGTTGCCGGGGGAATTGGATAATCCGTATGGCATCTTTTAAAAGGCAAAAGTCACATAGGGACATGTGGAGGTCGTTTTCTCTTCGTCTTCCGGAGCAATGGAGATTTTTTTGTACCGAAATATCCATCCAAAAAGTAATACCAGCCTCTTTCTGAGAGTCGATCAAGAATTTGATCCATGAAGGGCATGGGAAAGTGGTCTTTTTCAGTCCATGAGTTTAACTTTTGGTAATCCATGCATACCCTCCATCCGATCACCGTCCTCACAGATACAGGTTTCACCTTTTCATTCAAGACAACTGTGATACCTCCCTTTTTTGGCACACATTGCACCGGGCTTACCCATTTGCTATCCGCAATAGGGTAAATCACACCTGCGTCTAACCACTTTATTATCTCTTTTTTCACTACTTCTTGCATTGGTGGATTAAATCTTCGTTGATGTTTGACACTCGATTTACACTCACGATCAAGATGAATTTTGTGAGTACAGATACTGGGAGGAATGCCCACTATGTCAGGTATGGTCCAACCTATAGCTTTAATATGCCTTCGTCACACCTCAAGAAGCAATTTCACCTGCCATTTAAGCAAGTCAGCCACAATGATCACCGACAGAGTGTTATTTGCCCCCAAGAAAGCATATCGGAGATGGGGGGAACTGGTTTTAATTCCAGATTTGGTGGGTCTTCTATTGATGGCTTTGTAGGAGGACTCTCTCTATTTTTTAAATCAATGTCCAATTTCAATGGAGTCTTTGAATACCCTCCCAAGACTGAAAGAGCAGCTACTACTTCTTCATAGTCTTGAATTTTGAATTCATCATAGTTAGTAAGCACGACTTCAAGAAGTTTGCTCATGCACATCAAATGGCTCACGATAGCCATCGCATCATCAATAACATCATTGTTGGACACCACATGGATATCACTTGGGTGTTTCATTGACTTACAAATATTGAAGGTTACTTCATCTTCGTTCACCCGAAACTTCAATTCCTTGCTTTCAACATCCATCAATGCTCTTCCGATTGCTAAGAATAGTTTTCCCAAAATAATGGGAATTTCAGCATCTATTTCACAGTCGAGAATGACAAAATCATCTGGAAAAATGAACCGATCAACCTTCATCAAGAAGTCCTAAAGTATCCTCATGGGATATTTGATTTAACGGTCATCCATTAAGAGTCTCATTATGGTTTCTTTTGGCTCACCCAACCCAAGTTGTTTGTATACCGCAAGGGCATTAAGTTGATGCTTTCCCCTAATCGCATAAAGCTTTAGCAAATTTAAGCATGCCAATGGTGCGAGGAATGATGAATATCCCAGGATCTTCTCTCTTCTTGATCGGCTCATTAGTCATAATTGCACTTCAACTATGGGAAACTTCAATTGTCTCAAAATCCAAGCTCCTTTTCTTTGTGACTAACTCTTTCATGAACTTGGCATATCCCGGCATTTCCAACAATTCCTTCAATAGTGGGATATTAATTGATAATATCTTAAACACCGACAAGAACTTCTTGAACTTCTCATCTTCATTCTTTTTCTTTAGGCGTTGGGGAAATGGGGTAGGTATTTTGGGTAAAGGTTTCATGACTTTTGGAATTGGAACATGTTGTTCCACTTCCTTTTGTGGTTCTTTGGCAATGCTTTGATGGATCAGTAACTCTTGCTCCTCCATGCCTTTAACTTCTTCATGCTTTTGAGCATCTTCATTTCCCATCACATTACCTATTGCCACCTTCCCGATACGAGTAACCACAACCAGTCCTCTATTGTCATCTTTCATCGTCATCTTTTGTTTCAATTGAGCTGATAATAAACTCAATTGTCTTTCCAGTATCTTGATGTCATCGGCATGAGAGTTCACTTTACTGTTCAATGATGAAAAGTCATCTTTCATCCCCTTCAACAAATCATCCGAACCTTCATCTTTATAAAGAATGCTTGAGAACAAGTCATTCACCCAGGGACTACTTGCACTCCATTTTGATTTTGGGCTCTCACTCGAGTGAGTATGGTTGTCATCATGATCATCTTCCCTTCTCCAATCATCATTTTGCTCAGCCCAATCTTGATAGTATCTCTTTTGTTCTTCTCCCTTGTGATAGTTCCAACCTTGATTTCTGCCTCGCTGTAAATAGCGTGGGTGGAAACCCTCCTCCTATCTCTTGGATTTCCAACCTTTATTCTCCCTCGGCCTTGAGTAACCGGAAGAAGAACCCTCCTCAACTGTAAACATTCCACATGCCCCATTCATGTGCTCTTGTAGAAATTCCATTTGGGTCAACATATTCTTGATGTTTGCATCCCTCTCTCTCTTTATCAAGTTGTTCTTGTGTTAGGGTGTGTTTGGTATGAAGGAAAATGTTTTCCATGGAAAATGTTTTCCTAGAAAATGTTTTCCTGGAAAACAAGTTGATTTTTGACTTATTTTCTCATGTTTGGTTGGTGATTAGAAAATATTTTCCGGAAAAGATTTTTAGTGTTTGATTTATGAATGAAAAATACTTTTGAGAAATATCTTTTATTTTTACTAGAGTAGAAAATAATTTTTGAAATTGAAAACA